>PHNY01029828.1:295-16969 GCA_003724115.2 Anethum foeniculum | reverse complement strand
TTGTGAAATATCTTTGTATTATGTATATCAGTATGTATATGTAAAGTTCTTACTATAGTGAGCTTGAAACATTTGCTTGATTCTTATTACTAACATCTGTTTATTACATTACTATATATTGCGATTTCCGCCAATAGGTATTGTTTTGGACTCTGGTGATGGTGCCAGCCATACAGTCCCTATCTATGAAGGATATTCCCCCCCTCACGCAATCCTCCATCTTGATCTAGTAGGGTGTGACCTCACTGATGCTCTCATGAAGATACTGACAGAGCGTGGTTACTCTTTCACCACAACAGCAGAGCGGGAAATTGTGAGAGACATGAAAGAGAAGATGTCCTACATTGCTCTTGATTATGAACAAGAACTGGAAACTTCAAAAACCAGCTCAGCTGTGGAGAAGAGCTACGAAATTCCTGATGGACAAGTGATCACCATCGGTGCTGAGCGATTCTGTTTTCTAGAAGTCCTCTATCAGCCATCGACGATTGGAATGGAAGCTGCTAGAATTCATGAAACTACATACAACTCTATCATGAAGTGTGACGTGGATTTTAGAAAGGAGCATTAACCGGATATAGCTTTAACACAGAGAGAAATATTCTTATTAGCTAGCAAGACTTGTAAGTTGATGTTTAGTAGTTGGTGTTGATGGATTGTACAAATGGATGTGTTGAATTGGTGTTGTTAATGTTGGTTGAAAAACTGTCTTGGATATTACTGGTTTTGTTTATGGTAAATGGACTATTCAAATAGTACATTTCAATTTTTTTTGTTTGTGGTGTTGCAATAGGGTATTTTGTATGTTGCAGTAGGTGTATTAAATCATTTACACTGGATATGTTTTGTAACATTAACTGTGTTGCAGTATGTGTGTTGCAATAGACATCACAGTGGTGGACACACAACAGGTAGGCCCCAGAGGTGGGCTACACAGGTAGGCCCCATAGTGGGGCCCACCTTTTTTTTGTAAATCTATACATCTCACACAAAAATTATGTTACTATAGGGTAAAAAACATGTTGCAATTGATATATATAGCAACATTATTCTCTGTGTTACCAAAGAATGACACGGATGTTACCATAGATACCTATGGTTACTGCGTTACACCTAACACCTAAAAAGTGTTGTAATAGCCTTTTTTTGCCCTATAGTAACATATTTAGCATCTATAGTAACACTTTGTTGGGGTTACTAGAAGCCATTTATGGTGTAGATCTGACTGAATCTCTAGGGGCTCGTGTTCTATCACATTACTATTATCCGGCTTATACTTCTTCAGCATCGATACATGGAATACATTGTGCACATGTTGCATCTGAGGTGGTAATGTTAATTCATAAGCCACTTTTCCCACTTCCCTTAAAATCTCAAAAGGTCCAATAAATCTCGGTTTAAGCTTGCCGCTCTGCCCAAATCTAGTTATTGCTTTCCAAGGTGACACTTTCAACAATACTGCTTCTCCTGGTTCAAATTCCATGTCTTTCCGATCATGATTTGCATATTTCTTTTGTCTACCTTGAGTTGCTTCCAATCATTTCCAAATCAATTTCACTTTCTCAATAGTTTTCTGAACAAGCTCTGGTCCTAATACTTTCCATTCTCCAACTTCATCCAAATATACTAGAGATCTACACTTCCTCCCATACAAGGATTCATACGAGGGCATTCCAATACTAGCATGATAACTGTTATTGTAAAAAAAACTCTACCAACGACAAATGCCCATCCCAATTTCCTTTAAAGTCCAAGGCACAAACTCTAAGCATGTCTTCAATCATCTGAATGGTCCTTTCACTTTGTCCATCTGTCTGTGGATGATATGTAGTGCTCATCTTTAACTTAGTACCCAAATACTCTTGAAATAGTTTCCAAAATCTTGAATTGAATCTCGAATCCCTGTCTAACACAATAGATATCGGAGCTCCATGCTTTACCACAATTTCATCTAGATACAATTTGACCAGTCTGTCAAGGGAATATCTCTCATTGATTGGTAGAAAGTGCGCTGACTTTGTCAATCGATCTATAATTACCCAAATAGGATCATGATTAGACCGCGTCCTGGGTAACCCTACTATGAAGTCCATAGCCAAATGCTCCCACTTCCATTCTGGAATGTTCAATGGTTGTAATAATCCGCTTGGCCTCTGATGTTTTGCTTTAACTCTTTGGCAAGTGTAACATTTACTTACCCACTCTGCTACTTCCTTTTTCATGTTAGGCCACCAAAAGTTCTCCTTTAAATCTTGATACATCTTGGTACTTCCGGGATGCAGGGAATACTTAGAACTATGCGCATCTCCTAGAATTTCCTCCTTCAATTCCTTCACATCTGGTATCCATATCCTTGAGGAAAAACTTAAGATTCCTTGTCCATCCATTTGCAGACTTCTTCTCCTGTCAACTCATTCATCCTTTGGTCTATTATTTCTCATTGGTACTTCCTAATCTTATCCAACAACACAGGCTGAAACGTCATAGCATACAACTTTTCCATAAGCACTTTCGAAGTCGTTACCTCAATTCCCATCTTTTTAAATTTCCATGCTAATTCCTCAAATACTGTGAATATGTTCAATCTTTCCTTCCTACTTAAAGCGTCAACAACCACATTGGCTTTTCCTGGATGATAAGTGATGGTACAATCATAGTCCTTTATCAATTCTAACCAGCGTCTTTGTCTCATGTTCAACTCCTTTTGAGTAAAGATGTACTTCAAGCTCTTTATCTTACTGGTATGTCATTGATATTTGCGGAATCCTTACTTTTATCAATTACATGAGCCAAATATGCTTCACATCCTTTCTTTGATAATTTCTGGGCTTGCAACATTGACAGAAAAGTCTTGTCTTGCTTTTATCCCTTGAAAACTACTATGTATCCTTGGAGCGAATTAAGTATCACTTTCTTTCTCCTGCAATCTATTTGCGCATTAAACTTTTCTAACCAATCCATACCCAAAATAATATCAAACTCTCCTAATCCAAATGGTATGAGGGTAACAGGGAATAGATGTTCATAAATCTCTACCTCACAATGAGGGCAAACTCGATCTACTGTCACTTTATCTTGATTGGCTACGACAATACTAGAGGTTCTCGCAGGGGTTCAACCACACATTTCAGCTTATCAACAAAATATTCAGGTAAAAATGATTTATTGGCGCCTGAATCAATTAACACCTTGGCTTTAATGGAATCAACGAAATGTGTACCTGCCACCACGTCTAAACTCTGAGCCGCATCCGAAGCACTCATTTTGAAAGTCCTTGACGGAACTGAATAAGACGAACTGGAGTATACCGGAGCAAGTGGTACCGTTGATGAACCTGAGGTTATTCGTAATGCTGGTACTGCAGACACTGGGGCCTGATTGATAAGGTGAGGAGAGGCAGTTAGCTTCATTAACTTGTTATTTCCTCCCGCAGACTTGCATTCTTGCGTAATGCCCTTTATTGTTACATTTGAAACAGACTATGCTCTCCTTATTACAAGGTCCACTGTGCCGCTTTGAACAAATCTTACATTCTAGAAATGAAGGTTGTGGAGGTTTCTGTCCTCCTAGGCCCTGAGATGAGTGTCCTTGTGCCTTTCCTCCGAATCTCCCAAATTCTTTCTTCCTAGAACTACCAGATGTTCCATCCTGAGCATCAAATCCTGATCTAGGGGCTTGCCTTGATTCCTGATTCCTCCAATTTGATCCTTCCTCTTCAGAATTGAATTTCCTCTTCTCTTCACCTTTCTCTTTCTGAATTTGCTCACCGTCTCCTTCAATTACTAATGCCTTCTATACTACCTCTACATACGTCCTTAACTCAAAAGCTCCCACACGACTTCTCAACCATGGCTTTAAACCTTGCTGAAACCTCTTGGCTCATTTCTCATCTGAATCTGCATATTCTCCTACAAATCTGGACAACTCTGTGAACTTCTTTTCATATTCCATAATAGTCATGCTTATCTGTCTCAATTCAAAGAACTTCATCTCAATCTGATTCTGCAAATATCTTGGATAATACTTTTCTAGAAATATCTCTTTAAATCTTTCCCAGGTTATGACTCTCGCTGGCTCCCGTGCCTTTGCCGACTCCCACCAATAGTTTGATTCACCTTTCAGAAAATAGGAAGCGTAGTCTACCTTTTGATCATCCCCGAGTCTTGCTAGAGTAAAAGCCTTCTCCATTTATTTAATCCACGTATTGGCTTTAACAGGATCATGATCACCATGATATTCAGGAGGGTTAACTGACTGAAAAGATTTGAAAGTTACAACAGGAGGTTGTTGAGGATTGAGTTGTTGTTGAAGCAGTTGTTATTATTGAGCTAGGGTAGCTGTTTGTTGTTGAA
Organism: Anethum foeniculum; assembly: GCA_003724115.2. Classification (NCBI taxonomy): domain Eukaryota; kingdom Viridiplantae; phylum Streptophyta; class Magnoliopsida; order Apiales; family Apiaceae; genus Anethum; species Anethum foeniculum. The sequence goes on along the minus strand of PHNY01029828.1, from coordinate 12,617 downwards.
GCAATGCAAGTAGTTGGTTCATATTTACATTAGGCTCCCCTTGATCCTGGTTGGGTTGAGTACGGTTTCTTCGAGGAGGCATTTTACTGAGATTAAAACAAATAATGGTTCAAGTAACAAGATATTATGGTGCACAAGTATATAAGCTGTCTAGCAGGGTATCACAATATAATAACGAAATAGGATAAAAGCAAAGCATAATTGATAAAGGGAATAATAAAGTACGTGAAATGTAAAGTACATAATAAAAACCAACAGAAATAAAAATCTGGGTCCACAAAGTTTAACAGTAACAACAAGTCTTAAAGATTGAAGATAACTAATAATCTCCTTCATCTTCATCACGAAGCTGGTTCACAATCCTCTCGTTTAGTTACTAACCACATATAAATACAAGCAAGTGCTAGCCAAACTATGTTAGGTCCTTAAGGGATCCTAACAAAATTTCGGCAGCATCTCCCCTGTATTTTGACTAACTAGTCAATTTCAAATCGACACCAAAACCAATCACAATCAAGCAAAACATATTCATACTAAATCCAATATCAATACTAATCACATAATCAACTTATATTTCAAACTTAGGCAAGCATTGCACATTATTAGCACTTATGTCCACTATCGGTCAAACTTAAAGTCAAACAAGTACTTAACACTTGGATCGCTACCATACTCACATAATCATTCTATTCTAAGCATATTTCCTTTATAAGATCACAAAACACCCAATCATACTCAAGCATGATATTAATTCACATTTTTCAAACCAAATCATATTAGTCAAACATTAGTCAAACATAGTCAAAGTTTATTATAATAAGCATGCAAATTATAATCTTAATTATCACCTCCAACTTGCACTAACCACTAACATTTGGTTTAATCACAATCAAGACATGTCACATCACCATACTAGTATCATCATTAACCATAATTAACTTAATTATTTTAAAATAAATTTTTATCCCTTTATTTTGCAAAAATTCGAACCAAATAAACTTAAAAAGGGAATCAAATAATTTTCAAAAATTGCATCAAAGACTCATATCCACTTAATGTTATTTCCTAGAGTCATTAACCACTTAAGCAATCATGAATCAACTTCTTTTTATAATTTTAACCAATAATTCGAATTAAAATCAAATAATTAACCTAAAATTACAAATTAATCTTTTAAATTCCTTTTTAAAACCTTAACATGCTTCTAATAATTATCCATTCAATTTCAAATACTCATGCATGTACACAAATCATATAAAATCAAATTAAAATTATATTACCATCGAATTAATCTAAAATTTGAATTAAAAATTAACAAAACAATTAAATTAAAGTTTAATCCTTAACATGCATAAATAAATTTCTATTTTTAACAATTAGTCACTTAACAATCATTCACCAAATCACAAAAATATAAATCATGGCATTAAATTAATATCCCTATTCGAATTAATACAAAATTCGAACCTAAAAGCAACAATGATAATAAATAAAATCATTGAGTAAACATACATCAATTTTTATACTAATTCTAGCCATAAAATTTATATAACTAAATCATACTCAACCAAGACATCAAGATCACCTAATAAAAATCATAAAAATCTCAATTTTTAACAATTCTTCTAATTCTTTAACCAAATTATATCAAATTTAGTCAAAGAAATCTAAAAAGTATACATGCATCTATGATTAAACAAATTTTGGCCATAGCTCTAACAAATAATTAACAAATCATACTTAGCCACTAATTAACATTTAGCTTAACTCAAAAATAAGATTAAACATGAACACACTAGCAATTAAATAAATTTTTTTTAACATGCATCAAAAACTAAGCACATGCATCAAAATTTTATTATTTAATCATCATTATTTCACAACAATCTTTTAAAACAAACCACAAAATCCAATCCACCGGCTCCCCAGAGGTCATGGCCGGTGGTAGCTTCCACCACCGATGTGGCATCCTCAAACGCGGGGTCAGGATTTGGGACCCACAACCACTAATTAATATAATATAATAATAAGCAAAACCCCGAAAGCTACTAGGATCTAGACAGGATAATGAAACAGATTACAACTACTAATCAAAATAAAACCTTTAATTACAACCTGCTTATAACAAAATAAATACAATTCCGATTTGGAATCGTTAGATAACCCACTGTATCTGATCTACAAGATTTCACCAAAAGCTAAACCGATCCTCTCGCCAAAATCCATCTACCTGGTCTGGGATAGCAAATCTAACGGTACGTAAAGGACCGTTATAGACATTTCTCCTGGCTGTGCGTCTAAGTCTGGCCATCTTCTTGCTTAACTACCAAGGTTAGCATAAAACAGTACTATGAGCAAATATGGCTCAGAAAGTAACTAAAATATCTATGACTGAAAAGCTAAGAATTATATAAACAGTTTGCACTATAAAGAGGCACAAGGTATTTAAGGTTCAAGGTTTCAATCAACAGGTAATCAAGCTGGACATTTTAAACATTTTCAAAACCTTTACTGATCTGAGTCAATCAAAAACTTTCCTTTTCAAAATTCAAATCTTCAATTTTGATAGAACAATAAATATGACATTTCTAAGAATTTTATATCATTTGATTGGAGTGTATAAACTTTCAAAATATAAAGATACGGGTGATCAGCCCGTATTGACCTCCATCTGGTCATAAGGTACCTAAGGCACTATTTTGGCCTTTTAAATATACCGGTCCATCTCTGGTTTAATTACGCTCCGGTCCATCTCCGGGCTTCATACACTTAGCTGGATCGTCGTTACACGACCACTTACGCCTCCAATCTTTAGGATTTCATTGAAAACCTTTATATTGGAAAACATTTAAATAACAAAGTCATTTTTCATTTTTAAATGAATTACCAGCCTTTGAAATCATTCCGACTCTTTCAAGTCCAAAATCATTCTTAATTTTCATTTCAAAACTTTCCAGGTATAATAAGAAGGTTTAACAAGAATTTACAAGTTCGCAAGTGATCAAGGGTTCAACATAGGTATTAACAATCCAAAATAAACCCTAATTAGAGTTTCTTATAAACCAAATGACATTCCCCTGAACGTTTAACTTACTACCCTTTACGTATTAACAAAACTATAACTCATATAGTTATTAATCATATATCCACATAATCATACAATCAGCTATTAGGTTTCTATAACTTTAATATCTGCATCGCTTGCACATGAGCATTTAATCAAGTAACATATAACACGTAGTCACTTAGTCATACATTTTTATTTACCATAACTTTGGTACCTCTATCAATCACCTTACTCATATAAGCACGTAATCACATACTCGCAGAATTACATAATCAGACTTTCATACCTTTAGTACTTTTGCCATTTATACTATAATCATATGGACACAAGCCACATTTCTGCAATATACTCTTGATCTTATAACTATATACCTTCTATTGATTTGTATACCTTTATAGCTTTTAGATTCTACTGAAATTTTGGCATGACCTATTCGTTTATAGGCTATCCCTTTACCTATCGTTACCAACCAATAATCAATTCACAATTTCTTCTTTGATACACTAAATCAAATATCCACTATAAGTAACTACCACAACGATTGCCAAACACACCATTTAATCTTATCAATAATTTACAAAACTTCATAGTTAATCTTATTTATTCACTAACTTGAACTTCGCACTTGCATCATCTATCGATTACTAAGTTCACAAATAAATCACATGTAGTCCATGTATAACCGGATTTAAAACTAACTCCTCCTAAATTACTTCATGCAAATTTTGACTAACAATAACATAACCAAATAGGTTTATATCACCATTATCAACAATTTCTTGCATACCAAAATTAATTAACCTAAGATCCTTATTCAAAATTTCGAATTATATTATACTAAAATCGATAAAGCCCAAAAAACAAAGCATGCAGCCAAATTATCGAGCTATAATTTTTAGATAACTAAATTTTCAATATTCACTAATATCTAAATCGATTAACAGCCAAGCATCAATTCTTCACATAATCACATCATTTATCATATACCGAATTTAATCATAAAATCGAACCAAAATCAAAGTACCAAATTCGAAAAAACCTTTAACAATTCACCGCCCTAACATGCAATACTATACGTATCAACCAACAATTATTCAAGCAATAATTCGAACCGAAATTTCAAGAACAACTCCTAAAATTTTCAAAATAAATTCTGAAATTAACATGCAACTAAATTCTCATATTAAAACGAATCAATATCGTATTTTTTTAACAATTCTCGGGCTCAAAATCATCATCGCCCCCGCCGGTTCACCGGAGTTCATTACCAGCAGTGGTTCCACCTGGAGGTTCCCGTTTAACGGGCTTCCAATCAAGGGTTGCACTTTAAAAACTTAACAATGAACACACCACAATATCTTCATCATGAATCGAGTTTAAAAACTCGAAATCGGAAGCAAAATTCGAAGTGGGTTTTAAAGGAATCAATGATACACATAGCTATACATACATGCAACCTCAATACTGTGATTAAAGGATAAAACCGAACAAAAATCTGGTTTTAAATCAAGAATCGGACATGAAAACAGTGAGAAAGTGATGAGAGAGTGTAATACCGAGAGTGAGAGAACAGAGAGTTCGAGAGAGAGACAAAGAACGGGTTAAGAAAGGAGAAGGGGAAGACTGAGTATAAACGGGGTGGAGGCAGGGGCAATTCTCTCCTTTCACCCCTTTTTAAAAACTATTTTCTGATTTTTTGTTATTAGGCTGCATTAGCTATTATAAATTATATAATAACTAGGAAAATGAAGTTTTAAATCACAAATTTATTTTTAAAATGAAGTTTATAAAAATAGCTATCTCCAGATATTTTTAAAATAATTTTTGAGCGTACGTTTATTTTATATGAATTTTACAAGAAAAGGCTCAAAAATAGAAATAATGATTGAAAAATCATTTTAAAATATCAAATCACCAAAATTAATTCAACTCTCATTTTTAAAAAGTCTTTAGGATCATTATAGAGATAACAAAAAAAATTACATAATTTAAACTTGCTTCAATGATTTTATAAAAATATTCTAGCACCAAAATAGGTTCAAATTTTAATAAATAAATCATTTGAGCACAATCAAAATTTACCAATCACCAAATTGCACACATATAAGTCACATAACATCTATTTCACACATTCAAGTCAAAAAATACCATAGCCACTATTTTTCTTATTTGTTTCTAATTATAATATCTTTTAATAATCGCTAATCGCTAAATATCCGAGCAAATTCAACTTTTCAGGTTTCTCCTCGATTTATTTATTCATAAATCAATAATCATATTTTTCACAAACTTTTATATTGATACCAATTTTCATCATTTTTCCTTATCCTTTACTATATTTGGATACATCTAAATATCTTTTCGCTATACCGTCTTCTATTGATGACTCATCAAACTAAAACAAATATATTTAAATATTTATTCTCTAATTTACACAAGTTAACAATAACCACATAATTTCCACAAAATCAAGTAATTCATTTATAATACTATATTTTTTAATTACGAATTCCAAGGATATTACATCTTTCCCCCCTGAAAAGGATTCTATCCCCAGAATCTTACCTAAGTAAATAAATGAGGATACTTATCACGCATTTCGCTTTCTAACTCCCAGGTTGACTCTTCATCTCTAGGGTTTCTCCACAAGACTCGCACTAATGGCACTATTTTATTTCTAAGCATCTTTTCCTTTCGATCCAAAATTTCTATCGGTTGCTCTATATAAGAGAGATCTTGCTGAATTTCTACCGGTTCGATTTCTATCACATGACTCGCATCAGGATTATATTTCTTCAATAGAGACACATGAAAAACATTATGAAGATGTTGCATTTACGGTGGTAGAGCCAACTCGTAAGCAACTTTTCCGATTCGTTTGAGTACTTCAAATGGTCCAACATATCTTGGATTCAATTTTCCTTTCTTCCCAAATCTGGACATACCTTTCCATGGCGACACTTTCAATAGTACCTTTTCTCCAGGCTCAAATTCTATACTTTTTCGATTTTGGTCTGCAAACATCCTTTGTCTATTCTGAGCTGCTATTAATCTTTTCTGAATCAGTTCTACCTTTTTTTTAGTCTGCTGGACAATTTCTGGTCCCAATAGTTTATGTTCACCAACTTCATCCCAATGTACTGGAGATCTGCATCTTCTTTAATATAGTGCTTCATATGGTGGCATACCAATGCTCGCATGATAACTATTGTTGTAAGAAAATTCAATTAGCGGCAAATGATCATCCCAGTTTCCTTTAAAGTTCAATGCACAGACTCGTAACATGTCTTCAATTGTCTGAATAGTCCTTTCACTTTGCCCGTCCGTTTACGGATGATAAGCTGTACTCATATTTAGTCTGGTGCCCAAGTGTTCTTGGAACTGTCGCCAAAATCTTGAGTTAAATCTGGGGTCTCTGTCTGACACAATAGATACGGGTACCCCATGTCGCATAACAATCTCATCTAAATACAACTTGACCAATTTTTCCAGTGAAAACCTTTCATTAATAGGAAGAAAATGTGCTGACTTTGTCAATCTATCAATAATTACCCAGATGGCATCATGATTTTCTCTGGTCCTTGGTAATCCTACCAAACAATCCATGGCAATAAGTTCCAATTTCCATTTAGGAATTTCTAATGGCTGAAGCAACCCACTTGGTCGTTGATGTTCTGCTTTAACTTTCTAACAAGCATAGCACTTGTTAACCCATTCCACAATATCTCCTTTCATGTTTGGCCACCAAAAGTTTTCTTTCAAATCCCAATACATTTTTGTGCTTCCAGGATGGATCGAATATCTTGAGTTATGCGCTTCATGCAAAATTTCATTCTTTAGCTCAACAACGTTTGGAATCCAAATTCGCGAAGAAAACCTGTATATGCCTTTATTATCCTTTTGAGGCCTGAGTTCTTCGCCAATCATCTTTCCCTTTTCTTGTTCCATTATTTGTTCCTGACATCTTTTGATCTTTTCCAGGACCTCTGGTTGAAACACCATTATATTTAATCTCTGATTTGCTGACTCTGGCATCTGTATTTCAATCTCCAACTTTTCAAATTCTTTTGCCAATTCTAATGAGGTGGTTAACATATTCAGTCTTTCTTTCCTGATATTAAAGCGTCTGCCACAGTATCAGCTTTCCCAGGTTGATAGTTTATAGCACAATCATAATCCTTGATTAATTCTAACCATTGCCTTTGCCTCATATTCAATTCCTTCTGAGTGAAGATATATTTCAAGCTTTTGTGATCCATATAAATCTCACACTTTTCCCCGTATAGATAATGCCTCCAAATCTTGAGTGCGAAAACAATAGCCGCCAATTCTAAATCATGGGTAGGATATTTTTGCTCGTGAGGCTTCAATTGACGAGAAACATACGTTATTACTTTTCCATGTTGCATCAACACACATCCTAATCCCTTGTGCGAAACATCGCTAAAAATCACAAACTCTCCCTGATCACCGGGTAGAACTAAAACAGGTGCTGACACCAATCTTTTCTTTAATTCTTGAAAGCTTTCTTCGCACTTTTCTGTCCAAATAAATTTTTCATTCTTCCTGGTCAACTTAGTTAATGGGACTGCTATTTTCGAGAAATCTTGTACAAATCTGCGATAGTATCCAGCCAATCCTAGAAAACATCTCCCTTCTGTGGGCGTTTTCGGTCTTTCCCAATTTATTACTGCTTCAATCTTTGCGGGGTCCACTTTGATTCCTTCACTACTAACTATATGCCCAAGAAACTGAACTTCCTTTAACCAAAACTCACACTTTGAGAACTTTGCGTACAGTCTTTCTTTTCTTAGGGTTTCTAAAGCTATCCTTAAGTGTTCAGCATGTTCCACGTCTATCTTTGAATAAGTTAAGATATCATCAATAAATAAAATCACAAACTTATCCAAATATTTCTTGAAAACCCTATTCATCAAATCCATAAAAGTTGCGGGAGCGTTTGTTAAACCAAATGCCATCACTAGAAACTCGTAATGTCCATATCTCATACGAAACGTTATTTTGGGTATGTCTTCCGCCTTAATCTTAAGTTGGTGATATCCAGATCTTAAATCAATCTTGGAAAAACATGCTGCTCCTTTTAATTGGTCAAACAGATCATTAATTCGCGATAAAGGATACCTATTCTTAATGGTTAGCTTATTAAGCTCACAATAATCGATGCACAATCTCATACTCCCGTCCTTTTTCTTAACAAATAACACTGGTGCGCCCCAGGGTGATACACTAGGTCGAATAACTCCTTTATCCAATAATTTTTGTAATTGCGTGGCTAATTCTTTCATTTCCACAGGTGCCATCCTATAGGGAGCTTTCGAAACTGGTTCTGTTCCGGGTGCTAAATCAATGGTAAACTCGATTTCTCGATCAGGGAGTAGTCCAGGTAATTCATCAGAAAACACATCAGGAATAGGAATATCTTCTAACTTAGGTGATTCCTTTTCCATATCTACCACATGGGCCAAATAAGCTTCGCATCCATGTCTTAGTAATATTTTCGCTTGGATTGTGGACAAATATTTCTTTTCCTGCTTTCGTCCTTGAAAGACTATTTCCTTATTATCCTTAGGTCTCAATTTCACTATCTTACTCTTACATTCTATTTGAGAATCATGCTCCGCTAACCAATCCATTCCTAATATGATATCGAATTCTCCTAATTTGAAAGGTATTAAATCTGCAACGAAATGACAATTTCCAAATTCAAGATCACAATTAGGACAAATTCTATCGACAGGTACTCTATCCTGATTAGCCACTTCAATTATCAAATTAGGATCTAAACATCGGGTAGCACATTGTAGTTTGTTAACAAAATTCTCAGATATAAAAGATCTAGTAGCTCCAGAATCCATCAATACTTTTGCTTTCAAAGAATTTACAGTAAGCGTACCTACCACCACATCTGAATCTTGAATAGCATCTTTCATTGTCATATTAAAAGTTCTTGCTCTCGGAACTGGTGGAGGTAGTGGTCCTGCAATCCTAAGAACATTATCCTTCTAAACAGGCTCTTTGCAATCTCTTGCCATATGATCAACTTTTCCGCACTTGAAACATGTTACATTTGTCTTTGCTGATGTACCAGGGCACTCTGTCGAGTAATGGCCCTTCTGGTTGCATTTAAAACAGGTAACATTAAGCTGTTACACCTCCCGGGGTGCTTCTTTCCATAAATTTTACAATCTGGAATTGGGGTTCTAGCATTTCTGGCGGGTTGATTTTCCTTTACAAAATGATTTCCTTGGTTTCCCGTTCCAAACTTAGATTTTTGAAACTTCTAGTTCCGATCAGTTGATCCTTCCGTACCTTTTCCAAACTTACCTCTAAATTTTGAACTTCTCTTGACCTTTGTCTGTGTTGTCTATCTTCCTTTTCTTCCCTTCATTTTCCTTTTTGTCCAATTCACCCTCTTCTTCCACAATTCTGGCTTTTTGTACAACAGCTGAATAAGTTTTCAATTCCAGAATAGCCACCTTACTGCGAATTTATGATTTTAAACCTTGTTGAAACCTTTTAGCTTTCTTGGCCTCCATATCCACATATTCTGGTACAAACCTTGCTAGTTCAGAAAACTTTTTCTCATAGTCTATTACTAACATATCCCCTTGTTTCAATTCTAGAAATCTGAGTTCCAACTGATCTTGCATATAACTTGGTAAATAATTTTCCATGAACAATTCTGTAAATTTCTGCCATGTCATAATTCCATTTCCTTGCAATGTCTTTGTCGAATCCCACCAATAATTTGCTTCTTCGTTCAAATAGAAACTAGCATATTCTACCTTCTTATCTTCTGCCACCTCAGCTAGCGCAAAACATCTTTCTATCCCTTTTATCCAAGATTTAGCCTTGAGCGGATCTGCGGATCCTACAAATTCAGGGGGATTGGTGGACTGAAAAGATTCAAATTTTCCGACACGGGGTGCTAGGGGTGGTCGTTGTTGATTAAGGGCTGCAGCTTGTTGTTGAAGGATTTGAAGAAGTTGATTCATCATTGGATTTTCTTGGTCTGGTGCTTGGTTTTGGTTTTGGTTTTGGTTACCTTCTTCTGGGTTGATAGGTTGATCTGCCATTTCACTGTTTCTGGACAAGCAACTTATTTAATAATATGCTAGCATGGCATTTCATATATATATATATATACATGTACACTAATCATTTCAAATCCGAAAGTCTTGATTAAAAAGGGTTTCAATTTCTAGCACATGCACCCTATTACTATATAAGTTGCTTGTCTAAACCGAATATTAGTGAGGTGACAGTTTAAGATGGTTCATTTATAGAAGGTATTATGCATAGGTATTAATCAACTGACAATTAATAAGATGCAAAACAAAGCCTAAGGAAATGAAGCAATAAATAAACAAAGGTTCATAGCTAGATAACATAAAAACAGGGTTACAGAATCAGTTCTGAAAGAAACATGGTACAACAACATAAATATGATCAAATAAGCGAAAACTGGGAAAATATCCCCCTACTCGCCACCAACTGCTGACCAACTACACTGCTACAACGTACTACCATAACTAAAACATCTGCAGTCATGATAGGGAGTTCGGCATCTAACCAAATACCCCAAGCCTACCGGCACTGCTAAAACACAACAACAACAATAACAAAAACAACAACAACAACAACAACAACAACAACAACACAACACACAACAACAGGACTCTACTGACAGTCCTGACTACTACCAATTGACATCTCTGACCTAAGCATCACGGTCCAAAATCTCCCTCAGCACAGACAGCATCCACCTCAACAACTTATGGACCCTACGAGCCTCGTCCTCAGCATCACTGGTAGTCGGTCCCTCCTCCAAACGCCTGCGGGCAACCTACTCCACCATACTAATCCTAACACGCCACTTGGGCTCCGGAACAGTCATATGCTGCCTAGACTCAAAAGCCATCCTATCAACCAAGGCCCTCAACTCTGGGTGGTGAGTGAACACAAAGTCACGATCCCTAGCCAAATCAGAACACACATAGGTAGGCACTGGCAGGGCAGCAACGCTGACAGGAAGTGGAGGCTCAACAGCAGTCTCTGGAATCTCTTACCTAACTGGCACAGGCTCAGATGAGGTCACATGGACAGGAGTGGGTGGTTGGGAAACTGGGTCCTCAGATGGGTCCTCCTCAGGCTCAGAACTAGCATACTGTGGCTCCTCTGGTGATAGTGGAGGGGTAATCATAGGAGAAGCAGGAGGGGACATCTCATGGTCACTGTCATCTGAACTGCTATCGGGAACCTGAGATAAAACATAAAATACCAAACCAACAAAACAATATTAGGGTTATCTTAAGTCTAATACTACCATAATGCCTAAAATAATCTAACTTTCCAGATTTTGCCAATAATCTTAACCCAACTCTATATGCGTTGCTCACTCACGTTTACTTATAACTACAACCTATAACCTTTCTAACCTATTCTGTTTCAGGGACCAAATCCTGTAGCTCTGATACCAACTTGTGGCATCCTCAAACCCGGGGTCAGGATTTGGGATCCACAACCACTAATTAATATAATATAATAATAAGCAAAACCCCGAAAGCTACTAGGATCTAGACAGGATAAGGTATGAAACATATTACAACTACTAATCAAAATAAAACTTTAATTACAACCTGCTTATAACAAAATAAATACAATTACGATTTAGAATCGTCAGATAACCCACTGTACCTGATCTACAAGATTTCACCAAAAGCTAAACCGATCCTCTCGCCAAAATCCATCTACCTGGTCTGGGATAGCAAATCTAACGGTGCGTAAAGGGCACTATAGACACTTTTCCTAGCTGTGCGTCTATGTCTGGCCATCTTCTTGCTTAACTACCAAGGTTAGCATAAAACAGTACTATAAGCAAATATGGCTTAGCAAGTAACTAAAATATCTATGACTGAAAAGCTAACAATTATATAAACAGTTTACACTATAAAGAGGCACAGGGTATTTAAGGTTCAAGGTTTCAATCAACAGGTTAATCAAACTGGACATTTTAAACGTTTTCAAAACCTTTACTGATCCGAGTCAATCGAAAACTTTCCTTTTCAAAATTCAAATCTTCAATTTTGATAGAACAATAAATATGACATTTCTAAGAATTTTATATCATTTGATTGGAGTGTCTAAACTTTCAAAATATAAAGATACGGGTGATCAGCCCATATTGACCTCCATCTGGTCATAAGGTACTTAAGGCGGCACTATTTGTTAGTC
>PHNY01029796.1:324-16812 GCA_003724115.2 Anethum foeniculum | reverse complement strand
ATAAGAATGAGTTACACAGCAAATCCAATTATCAGACTGTAATTCATTCCGAAAGAATTTTTTAATTTAGTGAGTATCGTATTCAACCCCCCCTTCTACAATACTTCGGGACCTAACAGTTATTACAGCTGTAAAAAAAGGTTGTAAAAACTGAGTTTAAGAGGTCAATTTTTTGGAGGAAAAACATGTTCAAATTGGTGAGAACCAAAAAAAAAGGGAGGATTACAATGGAAGACAAGAAAACATTTGGGTTTGAAATCAAGATTAATTTTGAAAGTGATAGCATGTGAAGATGGCTAGCTTCTTCTTTTGTTAAAGTTGGGACTTTTATTTTAAAAGGATACGAGACACAGTTCACTGTAATTGGATGGTGGATAGGGCCTTAAGCACGAATATGAGTATCAAGGGCCACATAATCTCAATTGGGGGGGGGTTGAAGAATTTTCTCAAATATATACATGCACAGACGATTGGAAGTATTTTTAACTAGGTAATCCACCAACTATGGTGATGAATTAGCCTATTACTAGACCTAATAGAAGTATGGTTTTGGACCGGTTTTATCAGAGAAGCTCTATAGTGCAGAATCAGTCGGAAATTACTTGAAGATGAAATGGAAATCAGTTGGAGATAATTTGAATTTAGTAATAGAAATAATTTTGAACTTGATAAATATCGCCAAGCTCTATAGTGCAGGGCCATATAGAGTAAGTTACAATATCGCCAAATCCTCAATCGAGACTCGAGGTTGAAATCATGTTTTTCGAAATATGGATATCACAAATCTGGTTCATATTTAGGGTAGAAAACGTGATTTCAAAATCAACCAAATTCAAATAAAATATGTGATCTTTTGTTGGGCAAAATTTTAACAATTGGTTTGGTTTGGACTAGATATATTGTTTGGACCAGATATATTGTTTTGGGCCTATATTTCCAGGTCTACCTATTTTCCTAAACGCAAATTAATGTCACTTTTTTTTATTAAAACAGTCGGCTTTTAGATTTTTTTCCACTCATTTCAATGTTTTCGAAAAAGATATTTATAGATAATATTTTTAAATTTTTTTTATTTTGTATAAAAATATAAAATAAATACTTTTATTCAAAACAAAAAACGGAAAAATGTTAATCATGATTACATATTCTATCCATCTTAAAATTTGCGTAAAAATAAGTAAGTCCAACACAACGAACAAAGGAAGCACTATTTTGTTTTTGAATTCATATTCAAACTAAAAATGAATATAATTATTTTAATTTAAACATATTTTTTATGAATTAATTATTTAAAAATTTATTTTAACCATCATAATTGTTTACAAAAATTTATTTTAATGAAAGTATACGTACACCTATAATTTAAACACATTTATAACACAATAAAATATAAATAAAATATTAAAATAATAAAAAAAATATTAAAATTGCTTGGTTCTTTTCTTTTTCTAAAAGTGAATTGAACTTTTGCTCTTTTATATTTATTAGCATGAATATTTTTTTTTTCATACAACAAGAACTACAATTAAAAGTAACTGATGTTTGATATTTTTTATTTTTTAGTTTTTTAAGAGTATAGTTGGTATTGATTGTAGACCACAACAACAGTTTTTTGCCGAAAAATTAGCTTTTAAACTATTTGTGTTATAAAACTTTAAATATTGAACTTAATACACTTAATAAATATAAGATGAAATGAATCGGGAAAGGAGTGTTGTTATTGCTTTACTTGCTACAATTTTTCTTGCACGTACATAGACCAACGCTGTTTGCCTTGTTTATATAGGCCAGCAAAAGCGCGTATAGTAGGAGGATTATACCTCTTTATTTACTCCATTCTCATGTATAACTTTGGTTCACATATAATGTTAATATACCGTGTATGGGTAATAGCATAATACTTACTGCTTTGTCTAGTTTTCTGTGTTATCTAATTAATAAATTTGACAATCATCTTTCTAAATATTACAACACTCCCTCTTGATTGTCAAATGTGAGTTATTACAAAAATTGACTGCCTCATTAAAACCTTGCAAGAAAAAACCCAATGGGATAAACACCTTGACGAAGGAAAAAGAGTACAGCTTCCTCCTGAATAAAACTTCTCACAATATTATTTCGTAGCTTTTCAAAAGTTGATGCAGGTAGTGATTTTGTAAGTAGATCTGCCAGATTATCACATGAGCGGATTTGTTGTACATCAATGAATATAAGATGAAATGAATCGGAAAAGGAGTGGTGTTATTTCTTTGCTTGCTACAATTTTTCTTACACGTACATAGACCAACGTTGTTTGCCTTGTTTATATATGCCAGCAAAAGCGCGTACAGTAGGAGGATTATACCTATTTATTTACTCCATTCTCATGTACAACTTTGGTTCACATATAATGTTAATATACCATGTAAGGTAATAGTGTTAGGAATATGTTGTAGTCTTGATGATAATTCCCCAAAACACCTTAAGTAGATATGTTAGTGTTTTTCAGTAGCTGTCAACGGATAAGCACACTTCTATTATCCGTTGATAGTGTATCTTATTTCTTTTATGAGTTTGGAGCATATTCTGTATACTAGTATAGCTGAAAAAGTTTGGAAGTTGTAGTTAATTCTAAGTCATGTTGACTACTAGCAAGATATACAAAATAAGTTGGCTAAGTGTAAATATTCAATGCCTTGCAATTTTGTGTAAGTGAAAGAGTTTCAACTGCTAAGAAGACACCTTCAAAGGATAAAAAACAAGTTTCAACGGATAACTCTAGTAAAGTTTCAACGGATGATCCAATACTTTCAACGACTATCAGTTATTGTTTCAACGGATAACCCCAATGAAGCTTCAACGGATAACTCTAATAAAGTTTCAATTGATGATCTACCAAATAGCAGTTGATAGTGACTTGACATAAACTGACTGGGTCACATGGGTTGATAGTATACTAAAGGAATGTGACAACTTGATTAAGAATTATAGAAGACAATGAAGCATTTCCATTTCAGTGCAAAACAAGTGCGTTCAAAGATGTTGTATTTCTCCTAGATTGCATTGGATAGAGAAATGAAGAAACACGTGCTTGGACTTAGCTGTTAAGTTAATTTGTATTTGTCTTTTGCACATGTAACTTGGTAGTATATAAACCAAGCATAACAAGTAGTCTAAAAAAAAGTAGATCAAGTATCAAATACTTTGTAGATAGAATTCTTGTAAGCAGTTGTGTACAATTTCTATCATAGAGTTCTTCATCAATATATATCTCTAGTGGAAAGTTAAATCCACCAGAAAGTTTTTAAGCCTTGAGTTTATTACTTTGTGTTTTAGAGTATTTCATATTTCCATCTGCACTATTGACTATTCTAAAACACAGTGATATATATATATATAGTATTTGGACCTTTTAATTAGTTTTGAAAAAATTGTTCAAAATTCCATTTAACCCCTCTTTTGTAATTTTGTTGCTACATTGTTGGAAACTAACAATTGGTATGAGAGCAAGCTCTTGACATACAAAGAGTTTAAAGATCAAAGCAATCAAGCAACATGAGTAAGAAGGGCACTGGTGTGAAGATTCCATTTCTGGACAAAGATAATTATCATCACTGGAAAGTGAAAATGCACTTTCATCTGCTCTCTCAAGATGAAAGCTATATGAACTGCATAGAAAATGCTCATCATGTTCCTCTAAAAGTTACCACTGAAGCTGTGGATGCTACTGGTAATGAGCAAACTATTCCAAAGCCTAAAGCAGAATGGACCTTTGAAGATATTGAAGAAGTCCATAAAGATAAAAAGGCCATGAACATACTGTTTAATGGTCTTGATCAAGACATGTTTGACAATGTTATAAACTGCAAGTCTGCTAAAGAAGTTTGGGACACAGTCCAGGCATTGTGTGAAGGAACTGAGCAAGTAAGAGAAAACAAGATGCAACTTCTCATACAGCAATATGAACATTTTCATTTTGAAGATGGTGAGTCTTTGAATGCTACCTTCGGTAGATTTCAAAAACTATTAAATGGACTAAAGCTGTATGGAAGGGTTTACCAAACCAAGGATTCCAACCTGAAATTTCTAAGGTTTTTACCAAAAGAATGGAAGCCAATGATAGTCTCTTTGAGAAACTCACAAGAATACAAGGATTTTACCCTTGAAAGATTGTATGGTATATTAAAGACTTATGAGCTGGAAATGGAGCAAGATGAGCTGTTAAAAAAAGGAAGAAAGAAAGGTGGATCTATGGCATTGGTAGCTGAGCATGAGAGAGTGGAGGAAATGAAGGTTGAACCTGTCAAAGCTACATCAAACACTAATGTTTGTGAAGGCATGTCTGATATTAGCAAGGGCAAAGGTTTAATGGTTGATGATGAAGATTGTCAAAGTCAAGATGACTTAGATGATGTTGATGAGCATCTAGCCTTCTTTTCTAGAAGATTTGCAAAACTCAAATTCAAGAAAAATCCAAAAGCTGTGAAGTCCAACAGAAACATGGTTGACAAAACCAAGTTCAAGTGTTTCAAGTGTGGAATGAGTGGTCATTTTGAAAATGAGTGCAGAAAGCCAAGTTTTGAAAAGAAGTTTGAGTTTGTGGATTATAAGAAGAAATACTTTGAATTGCTCAAACAAAAGGAAAAGCTTTCATAACTCAAGAAAATGACTGGGCAGCTGATGGGGATGATGTAGATGAAGACATGGAATATGTCAACCTAGCTCTCATGGCTAAATCAGATGAGACAGAAGCCAGTTCATCTAGCAATCAGGGAAACAGAAAGAATCTATGGTACTTGGATAGTGGTTGTTCAAGATATATGACTGGAGATTCTACCCTACTCACGAGTTTAAGGAGAAAACTGGCCCTAGCATTACCTTTGGAGATTACAGCAAAGGATATATTATGGGATATGGCTTGATTTCAAAAGGAAGTGTCATCATTGATGAAGTAGCACTAGTAGATGGACTCAAGCATAATCTGTTGAGTATTAGTCAACTGTGTGATAAGGGTAACTCTGTTACCTTCAATTCGGAAGCCTGTGTTGTCACCTGCAAAAAGGACAACAAAGTGGTACTTACTGGTGTAAGAAGAGGAAATGTATATCTAGCTGACTTTAACTCTACAGATGCAGACTCAATTACTTGTCTTTTCAGCAAAGCAAGTCAAGATGAAAGTTGGCTATGGCACAAGAAGCTATCCTATTTGAATTTCAAGACTATGAATGAATTAGTCAAGAAAGACCTAGTTAGAGGCATTCCTCAAGTTGAATTTTCAAAGGATGGATTGTGTGGTGCATGTCAAAAGGGAAAGCAAAAGAAGGCATCATTCAAAAAGAAGCTTGAAACAACAATTGATGAACCATTGCAAATGTTGCATATTGATCTGTTTCGACCAGTTAATGTACTGTCAATTTCCAAGAAAAGGTACTGTCTAGTGATTGTGGATGATTTTTCAAAGTTTTCATGGACATATTTTCTGGGGTTCAAAGATGAAACAAGTGAAATCATTATCAATCATATCAGACAAGTCAACAATCATCCGGATCTCAAAGTAAGAAGAATCAGGAGTGACAATGGAACTGAATTTAAAAATTTTATAATGAGGTCATTCTATGAAGAAAATGGAATCATGCATGAGTTCTCAGCTTGTAGGACACCACAACAAAATGGAGTGGTTGAGAGAAAGAATAGATCATTAATTGAAGCTGTAAGGACCATGCTTGAAGAATCAAAGTTACCTACTTATTTTTGGGTTGAGGCTGTTAACAATGCATGTTATACTCAAAATATTTCTTTGATCAACCAAGCCAAAGGCATCACTCCTTATCAATTATTCAAGAATAGGAAGCCAACCCTAAACTTTCTTCATGTTTTTGGATCCAAATGTTTTATTCTGAAGAATCAAACTGACCAAAATGAAAAATTTGATGCAAAAGTTGATGAAGGTATTTTTGTTGGATATGCTGCTGGAAAAGCATATAGAGTTTATAATATGAGAACCAACATTGTTAGGGTATCTATACATGTTGTGTTTGATGATAAAAAAATTAAAGGACTGGAAGATGAAGGTTTTCATGAAAGCCTCAAATTTGACAATGTTGAGATGTATTGTGACAATAGTGATGATGAAAGTGGTCTAGAAGGGATGAAAACATTTAATTCAAACTTGCCATCAATTAGAACAATAGCAGTTGATGTACAAGATGCCTCATCCGTTGAAAGACAAGATGCAACATCCGTTGAAAGACAAAGTGTAGCATCTGTTGAAAGACAAAATGTCACATCCGTTGAAAGTCAATCTTCAGTAGACGCTGAAAGTCATTCTAGACCATCCATTGACAGAATTCCATCCTTGATTCAAAGATCCAACAATCCATGGGGAGTATCATCTAATCAACACTCAGTCACACATCAAGACTATAATGAGGTCACCTCATCTAGAGCAATCTACCACCTAAGAGAAAATGGACCACGGATCATCCCTATGAATTAATCATTGGTGATGTATCATCCAAAGTACAAACTAGGAGGGCAACAGTATGAATGTCTGTACAGCAGCTTTCTTTCATAGGAAGAACCAAAGAAGGTGGAAGAGGCTCTACTAGATCCAAATTGGGTTTTAGCTATGCAGGAGGAACCAAACCAATTTGAAAGAAATAAAGTATGGAAACTAGTGCCAAGCCTAAAAACAAAAAGTCTATTGATACTAGGTGGGTATTCAGAAACAAGATGGATGAGAATGGCATAGTTATCAGGAACAAAGCTAGATTGGTTGCTTAAGGTTACTCTCAGCAAGAGGGAATAGATATTGATGAGACATTTGCTCCTGTTGTAAGACTTGAAGCCATCAGAATTTTTCTAGCCTATGCAGCCCATGCCAATTTCAAAGTCTATCAAATGGATTTAAAGAGTGCTTTTCTGAATGGAGAATTGGAAGAGGAGGTCTATGTCAGTCAGCCTCCAGGTTTTGAAGATTCTAATTTTCCAGACTATGTTTATTATCTTTTAAAAGCACTCTATGGATTGAAACAAGCACCGAGAGCCTGGTATGATACTCTCTCAAAGTTCCTTTTAGAGAATCACTTCACTAGAGGTACTGTTAACAAAACTCTTTTCTTTAGAAATGTTAATGGCTCTACTATACTTGTTCAAATCTATGTAGATGACATTATATTTGGTTCCACGGATGACAAACTTTGCAAAAAGTTTGCCAAACTAATGCAAAGCAAATTTGAAATGAGCGNNNNTGATGGGAGAACTAACTTACTTTCTTGGCTTACAAGTAAAGCAAGTTAGTGATGGAATATTCATTAGTCAAACCAAATATATTTATGATCTTTTAAAGAAATTTGACTTAATGGATTGTTCATCTGCAAAAACTCTCATGGCCACTACCACTAAACTTGAATTAAACACAATTGAAAACTTTGTGGACATTACAAGTTATAGAGGCATTATTGGCTCACTTTTATATTTGACAGTTAGTAGACCTGATATAATGTTTGCTACATGTCTTTGTGCTAGATTCCAAGCTGATTCTAGGGAATCTCATTTAATAGCTATTAAGAGGATTTTCAGATATCTCAAAGGAACACTAAACCTTGATATTTGGTATCCTAGAGAATATGGTTTTGATCTAATTGGCTATTTAGATGCAGATTATGCAGGTGCAGAATTGACAGAAAAAGTACTACTGGGACATGTCAATTTCTAGGAAACAAGCTGGTGTCTTGGTTTAGTAAGAAACAAAATTCAGTTTCTACTTCTACAGGTGAGGCTGAATACATTGTTGTTGGCAGTTGCTGTGCACAAATATTATGGATGAGAAATCAACTTTTTGATTATGGAATGCATGTGGATAAAATTCCAATTTTCTATGACAACACAAGTGCCATTGTAATTACTGAAAATCCAGTACAACATTCAACAAAACACATTAACATCAAGTATCACTTCATAAGAGAACATGTTATAAATGGTACTCTGGAACTTCATTTTGTTCCAAATGAGCAACAAATTGCAGATATAGTTACCAAGACCCTAGATGAATCAACATTCACAAGGTTGGTAAGTGAACTAGGTATGCTAAATTACTCTTAACATTTATTTCTATGCAATTTGTAATGCAGCCAGAAATAAATTTGATTTTCTTGACTGTGTCATGAGAAAGTAAAATTTTGGCTAAGTCAAAATTACTTTTTCAACGGATAATTCCTCATCCGTTGAAAGTCAAGTATATATCTAGATGCATTATCCTTCAACGAATAATGCTCTTTATTTACTTTCAGCGCCTATTCTGATTAGTAGATATCCGTTGATTTGTGTGAATCATAACCGTTGATTCTAAAACATTATCCGTTGTAATATGCTTTTAATCGTGTGTATACACGTTGAAGGACAGTTTCAGAATTTTTACAATTTACTTTTATTTGTAACGGTTATTTTTGGCATAAATCATTAGCTATTTAGTTTATTTTTTAATCATTTAAGTGTCTTTATTTGAGAAAGTATAAAAGCTATTTTACTTTTCAGATCTCACTTTTATCTTTCTCTGAATTTACAAAGGCATTTTATCCTTCTTCTTCTCCAAACAACCCTTTCTCTCTGTAACTGCAAGTTAAACTCAAATGGCACCAGTAGTGAAAATCATGTCTCAGACTGGGTTTGTATATGAGAAGAATAACTTTGTAGCACTGGTGGACAAGCAAGTGGCGCATGAAAATTATCACAAAATGATTGACTTCATTAGCAATTGTAAACTCAATTACTCAATGCTTGAATCTCCAGTCATCTACTGTGAAGTTGTTGAGGAAATCTGGAGCTCTGCTGTTTACAACTCAACAGACATGACAATTACCTTTTCTCTCAAAGGTAACACTCATTGTATAAACTGTAATGACATCCATTCATGCTTTAAATTACCAGAAAATAATGCAAACACTCCACACACTGATATTGATGTTGTTAATATGCTTAAGTCCATGGGTTATGCTTTAGATACCACTAGCCTAGGTAGTATCAAAAGAAAAGGACTTAAGAAAGAATGGAGTTACTTGTGTGATGCCTTTATTAAAGTTTTCTCTGGTAAAATTAGCAATTTTGATGTCATAACTTCTGCCCTGATTAACAAGCTATATATGCTTCTGTCTGATAGGTTCTATAATTTTAGTAACTATGTCATGATAGAAATAGGCTTTAAGTTAGGGGATATTCAGAAAAGACCTAGAAATGTGTATTATGCTAGATTTCTTATGATGATAGCTAACCATGCTTCCAAGGACTTGCAAATAGTGAACCCAACCAACAAGCTAGATTGTTGGGTTCAAGAAAAGAAAGTTCTTGTAGATTTAATCAGGTCTCAACAATGAGGTGCCTCTCAATTATCTTCCAATCTTTGAGGCACCTCAAGTAAGTCAGGTAACTACCTCTATCTCCACTCTTTCTTAATCTACAATTTCATTGCCTTCAACTGTGGCAATGGGATATGTTGCTGTGACCAAACAGATCCCTACCCAAGCCACTAGACCAAAAGTTTCAAAAACCAAGTCAAAGAAAACCACCTCTAGTGTCTCTCAAAAGGCACTAGTTGTAAAAACTACCAAGGCACCTGAGGGGAGTGTTCAGGGTGGTGAGCTTGGTGAGGGAAGGGGTGATCATAAAAGAAACCCCAAGGACAAGGTGGGTGAGGTTAGTGAAACCCAAACCAGCCATCATACAGTCTCCCAAAAGACTGTAGTGATTGAAAAGAAAATTAGCACATCCCTAGTTACATCCTCCCAAAAGGATGTAGCTATTGAAAAAGCCTCCCAACCAGGAACACATGCCCAGAGGGGTAGGGACACAAAAGACACCTCACATACCTACATTAGAAAGAAGAAATAAAAAAACCACAGGGGAGTCACAGGGTGCGCACACAGTGCAGAAACAATTTGTACCTTCTCAAATTCAGTTTGATGTGACTCCAGTAAATGTGGAGTCACAGTCACACTTCTTAACAATCGAAACACCTCAAACACAAAACTCTCCCACTCTATCTCTGTATGTAGTTATGATATCTACATCAATTCCTGATTCTCCAACTCTCAAATAGTTGGAGAAGCCAATTACTCAAACTGGTGGTTATCATCTTATTGATGATTTGTTGGATCACCAGCCAATTCTTTCAGAAGCTGTAGGAGAGTCTGTGCAACAAAATCTAAAATCAATCTTCACAGACTCAACTATAGTTTCAACTTCTATTGCTCTTGTGTTCTCTTCTTCAACGGATATTCTTCATCCATTGACAAGTGATTGTCCTTCAACGGATATGCCTAGCAGCAGTCATCCGTTGATAATCTCATCTATAGCTTAAACGGATATTTCTTATCCGTTGACAGTCTCTGCAATTAGTCCTGATCTTTCACAAACTATTTCAAGTGCAGATGACTTAGCTGTAGTTCAATCACTTCTAGGACTGAGGGCAGGGAGTGAACTGAGTGAGAGACTGGGTTGCTCCTAGGCAAAAGGAGAGGATGAGAGCTCAATAATGCACACTACTTCTTCCAGTATGGAAAAAGTGAGTGAGAGGAGTTCCACCTTAGATGGTGAAGGTGAGGGTCTGAGGACAGTGAGCCAGGGGGAGTCCTTGATGAAAGAAAAGAGATTAATTGAGAGAAAAACAGGTACTGGAGAAATAAGGGAGGCAGCCATTGCTAGTGAGTCAATGGATGTCACTGAGGCTGAAAAGGAAAGACTATATCAGCAAGAATACAAAGCTGTTATAGATTCCATTTCCTTTGATGCTGAGACATTTACTCACCCTATAACAGCCTATTAACAATTGGTTGTTCAGGGCAATGAGGAGGCAGAAAGGACATTGAACTTGGTGCACACAACTGAGTCAATGCACAGGGCAAAAGAAGCAATTTCAAACTTGCCTCCTATAGTTGGTGATGATAGCTTTGGTGATGAAATTGATGAGTCTGATGAAGATACAGCCATGAACTTAAGGGGAGATAAAGGCCCTAGTTCTTCTACTAGCTTTCCTGAATAGATGCTCTCCAAGGAATGCAGCTCTCAATATTTCACTGCCTCCATCATCAAGCTCATCAACCAAACACAAACAGTTATTGCTGCTTCAACTAATGCTGGTACAACTACACTCCTTCAAGCACACCTTGAGTCTCTTCAACTCCACAAAATTCAACATCTCAAACAGATTCAGGATGTGGATGGTCTCAGAAAAGATATTGGAGACCTCAAGGATGCTGTGTATGAAAAGCTGGATGAAAAGATGCCTGCAACTGCCATGAAGGACATCCAACAACGCCTTAGAAATGAATCTGATTTATCTAGAAGAGTTGGTGTTCTGGAGGATAAGATGTCATCATTTGAAGGATCTTTGACACTGGTTCTCCAATTACAAGCTACTCAGACTGAACTACTTCAAAAGCTAGTGGCTGCACAAGTGTCTTCACTCCTTGATGATAACAAAAAGGGGGAGAAAAATGATACCTTTGTGTATGTTCAAGTCACCAAGGTAATGATTCCATCCATTACTGTGCCTAAGTCACTAGCTAAGGAGATGGACAACATTGATTTGATCAACATAGCTGCAGCTGAGTTAAGACTTAAGGAACAAAAGAAGCAGATAGAAGAAAGAATTGCAAAGGTGTTTGGCTCAACTTCAACAAACTCTAATTCTGTGAAGCATAGCACCAAGTTGAGGCCTCTCACCAAGGATGAATGGAAGTTTAAAAAAGGCTCAGGTGGAGAACCCTCTTTAGTCAATGAATTCAAGCCTGTAGTGCTCGAGCCAAAGCCAACCTCACTCATATTCAGCTCAAAGCATCTAATGGAATTTGACTTCCCTCCCTCCAGGCCTGATGATCAAAAACTCTTGGGTCAACTAATTGCCAAATTTAAAACAACCACAGACAAAGTGTTGAGATCAAGGATGGCAAGAATCTACAGATATGGTCACTTGATATATGTGATGGATAACCATCCAAACTTTATAGAAGCAAAGAGGGAGGAGGACTTCAGGTTGAAAACCAAAACCAAGAAAAAGAAGGCCAATAAAAAGTCTCAAAAAGATGCTGACAAGTCTGTTACTGATAAATTGAAGAAGGTGCCTGAGAAAACTGAAGAGAGACCTGAGTGGAAAACTGGAAATAGAAAGAAACAAAGAGCAAAGAGGGCTTTGACAGAGGAAGAAGGTAAAGTCTCCCAACCTACCTCTACAACTCAAACAGCTGTGCCCATAGTTGAAATCAAGGTACATCCCGAGATAAATTTCCATTGTGAGCCTATAGTGCCTAAGAATGAGCCTATAGAGTGGGAGAACATACTTATCCCTGAATTTGACTCGCTCTTTCCAACCAAAAAGAGATCTCTGAAAAAGAAACAAAGCCAACCCTACCTCCTACCAAAGCCATCTCAAAACCACAAAAGCCAACTATCAACAAGTATGATCAACTCTATATTTATGATAAAGAGTTATCTGACATTGAGCTCTTTCTGGATGAACTTGAAGAAGTAAGAGTGATAGCTGTTAATGCTGAGATTACATGGCCTTTGTATAGGATTCTCAATGAAGGCTACAGTGTTCTGACTAAGGCATTCACTACTATGAAGAAGGACTATGGATTCACTAAGGTTGCCAAGTCAGAAGTGCTGAGGAAAATCACTTAAATCAGCCAAAGCTGTAGAGATCCTAGTGCACTCCCAAGGGTATTAAGTATTCCAAAAACTAGAGATAGAGTGCACATGAAACCTTACTGGATCATGGAGTTTAGAGATGAAAAGGGAGACAAAAGTTTTTTAGAATTGAAGACCAGTTCAAAATCTCAAGTAATGAAACTCTCAAAGAAATGCTGGAGATGCTGGATATCAATGATGAAAATGAAGTTGAATTCTACAGACAACTCCAGCTTCAGATTGAGGAAAATAATGAAAAACTTGGAAGGAAGACAAGGGAATCAAGGAAAAGGAAATGATCTGCTCAGACTAGAGGAGCACCTTGATAATGGCATGTAAATACTTTTCAACTTTCTCTGTACTTTATCTTTATTTCAATGAAGCACTATGCAATTGTCTACTCTTTAATTTGTTATCATCAAGTCAACATGAATTTATGTCTATAATTCTATTAGAAATAAATTGGGGTAGATTGTTAGGAATATGTTGTAGTCTTGATGATAATTCCCCAAAACACCTTAAGTAGATATGTTAGTGTTTTTCAGTTGCTGTCAACGGATAAGCACACTTCTATTATCCGTTGAGAGTGTAGCTTATTTCTTTTATGAGTTTGTAGCACATTCCGTATACTAGTATATCTGAAAAGTTTGGAAGTTGTAGTTGATTCTAAGTCATGTTGACTACTAGCAAGATATACAAAATAGGTTGGCTAAGTGTAAATATTCAATGCTTTGCAATTTTGTGTAAGTGAAAGAGTTTCAATTTCTAAGAAGACACTTTCAACAGATAAACAACAAGCTTCAACGGATAACTCTAGTAAAGTTTCAACGGATGATCCAATACTTTCCACGGCATCAGACATTGTTTCAACGGATAACCCTAATGAAGTTTCAACAGATAACTCTAATAAAGTTTCAATTGATGATCTACAGATAGCAGTTGATAGTGACTTGACATAAACTGACAGGGTCACATGGGTTGATAGTATACTAAAGGAAAGTTGCGGCCTGATTAGGAATTGTAGAAGACAATGAAGCATTTCCATTTCATTGCAAAACAAGGGCGTTCAAAGATGCTGTACTTCTCCTATATTGCATTGGACAGAGAAATGAAGAAACATGTGCTTGGACTTGGCTGTTAAGTTAATTTGTATTTGTCTTTTTGCACATGTAACTTGGTAGTATATAAACCAAGCGTAGAAAGTAGTCTAAAAAAAGCAGATGAAGTATCAAATACGTTGTAGTTAGAATTCTTGTAAGCAGCTGTGTATAATTTGTATCACAGAGTTCTTCATCAATATATATCACAGAGTTCACCAGAGAGTTTAAGCCTTGAGTTTATTACTTTGTGTTTTAGAGTATTACATATTTCCATATGCACTATTGCCTATTCTAAAACACAGTGATATATATATATATATATATATATATATATATATATGTATGTGTGTGTGTGTATATATATATTGTTTTTGGATCTTTTAATTAGTTTTGAAAAAGTTGTTCAGAATTCCATTCAACCCCCATTTCTGTAATTCTGTTGCTACATTGTTGGGAACTAACAAATAGCATAATACTTACTGCTTTGTCTAGTTTTCTGTGCTATCTAATTAATAAAATTTGACAATCATCTTTCTTCATATTACAACAATTTTTTAATATTTAAAAATTATTCTTATGAAAAGTGTTTCCTCTTAAAAACGACAAAGCAGCTTCCCAATACCATTTTTTTAAACTTTTATGGGGAGACAACTACTAATTTTTGTATTAAATATCACCTTAAAATATTTATTTTTTTAAATTTTACATCAAAAAATATGTATATCAAAATATTATTAAATAAAAATATACTCCCTCCGTCCCTATTTACATGTCCATTTTACTTTTCGATGAGTCAAATTGACCAATATTTGACTAAATATTACAAATTATCTATCTATTATTTGAAAAAACTAAAAGTTACGTATTAAACTAGACAACATGCTCTTTTTAATGATATAATTTATTCTAACTTTTATAATTATATAGTATATGAAAATCTCAGTCAAAATAAAGTCAATTTGACTAGTCAAAAGTCAAAATGGACATGTATTTAGGGACGGAGGGAGTATTTTTTTAAAAAAATTTAACTTAAAAAACATGACATTATCAAATAACAATATGATTTTTGGGGGCTGCACTTTTTATTTACTTGCACTTATTAATTTTTATTATACCGCTCTTCTGGTAAAAAATATAAAAGTTAAAGAGTTGCAGCTCAAGAATTTGGGTAATTTTGCAGGAAAGCAAGGGATTTGCTTGCACTATATAATAACTCTTCATAGAGCTTAAACCCTTTATCAAAACCTCTTGAATCACCAACAATGTCATGCTCCATTTCATCCGGGTCAGATTCGGGTCAAGAAGATGTGCAAAAAGTACAAAAACCCCACAAAGTAAGTGACTATGAGAAGCAAAGATTGAAAAGAATGGCAGAGAATTAAGCAAGAATGGAAGCAATGGGGTTGCATAAAATGGCCTCTTCTCTAATGGGCAGTGCTCAGAAGAGTAAAAAGAAAGATGTAAAGGGTAAAAAAAAAAGTGGGTGAAGAAGATGATGAAGATTATTGATGCTGATTTCGAAAGTGGTGGTGGTGGTGGTGGTGGTGGTGGTGGTGGTGGTGGTGGTGGTGGTGGTGGTGGTGCTAAATCGAAGAAGGCACAATTTTGAAATTTGTGTAAAAATAAGTGCGTCCAACACAACGAACGAATGGAATTATTTTAATTTAAACATATTTTTAAGAAGTAATTACTTTAAAATTAATTTCAACCATCATAATTATTTATAAGAATTTATTTTAATGAAAATATACATAACAATTATAATTTAAACACATTTATAACACAATCAATTATAATTAAAATATTAATATATATACATATATATTAATATGCTTGGTTCTTTTATTTTTCTAAAAGTGAATTGAACTTTTGCTCTTTTATATTTATTAGCATGAATATTTTACTATTATTTTTCATGCAACAAGAACTACAATTAAAAAATAACTGATATTTTTTATTTTTTACTTTTTAAGAGTGTAATCGGTATAGATTGTAGACAGCAACAACAGTTTTTTGCCAAAAAAGTAGCTTTAAAATTATTTTTAATATTTAAAAATTATACTTATGAAAAGTGCTTGCGTGAAAAAGGTAAAGCAGCTTCCCAATGCTTTTAAAAAAAATAATATTTTACCTTCCGGGGGAGGCAACTACTGATTTCTATATAATCTATCACCTTAAAAATATATATATTTTTTAAAAAATTTACATCAAAAAATATGTATATCAAAATATTATTAAATAATTTTTTTTAATTTAACATAAAAAACATGACATCTATACTATCCATACTATCTATCATACTTCTATACTATAATAGTTGAAATATGGTATAATTTGGTCACCCCTTAGTTTGGTTTAGTTGGTTTCGTCAGTTTAATCATGACCGTCAGATCTTTTTAATCTAATGATCAGAATCATTATATCCAAATATTAAAAAAACAAACTACCCAAGTTCTCAGGTTCGATTCCCGCTAACAACAAACATTTATATTATTATTTATAAATATATAAATAAGTTCTCAGGGTCAAATCCTGACAATAACCATCAATATATATATATATATATAAAGGAGGATACGCGGAAGGTTAGGTGGCGCTCCAATATCGTCTCGATCTATTTTTCTAATTTTCTTAGAGTTTTTAAATTTAAATGCTAAGAAATAAAATATATCCTCTAACATATATTAGAACTAGAATAGGTGTTCGAGTTTATAGAGAAAAATAATTA
>PHNY01029769.1:30306-43928 GCA_003724115.2 Anethum foeniculum | reverse complement strand
AGAGATTTGTGCTATGTTACNTTTCGCATTGTTTGTCCCGTTAATTACTACACTATTTAAAAAATATTTCTAAGTAAAATGTTATAATGTAATAACTCTAAGATTAATCTTAATATTTTAAATGAATGGATTATTCTTTTAACTATCATTTATTGATTTTAAAATGTATCTAAATAATGAAATTTTAAACGCACATTAAAATGATGTAGTATATTGATATGTGAAAGTGAAATTAATTAAATTAGTATTGGTTAGTAAATATTTATAAAAATTACTCTATTATAAGTATTTTTTGACATAAAAATATGTAATATATTAATATATTAAATCAAGTAACTTCTTTATTTAAATTAGAATTATTAACTAATTAACTATGGTTAGTGTAATAGGATGAGAATGGTAAATAATAATTTTTTTAATATAATATGATTGGTCTAAAAGTTAGGAGTGCTCTCTGATTGGTCTAAAATAATTCATAATTTTTTGATTGGTCGTGCTACGCACCGAACCACCTATCCATAATTATTATCAATATTTATAATAAAATAATTTTAAAATATAGAATTAAAATACAAAAGTACCCGTTTCTCGTTTGTATGAATTACATTAATATTATCATTCATACCTAAATTTAGGTACATAAACCATAAAAGACGTCATTGTATTATAAAAGTGTATAAATTTATGTTTGTCGGGTACATTAGTCATTATTATAATTTTCTTAGATAGATTGTGTAATGTTGACTTATTTTTATATAAATATTTTACTGAAAGTTTTTAGAAAATTGGACTTTTGAAATTAAAAATTTTAATTAACATTTTTAGGGCTTTTTAAAGAACATTTGAAGCTATAAAAATGTGATATATAAGATTTAATCTTAATCACACATTTTTATACTAATTTTGGGTCTTACACTTACAAATAATAAACATAGTTTTTTTTAATCTTTTTCATTGGTCTTCATCTTTCCAACGAACTCACGAAAAACAAATTTTAATTAATACTTTCTATTTTTTTAAATATTTTTTCTCTCCCCATTTTTTGGATCTAATTATGTTAAATCAATTTTATCAAATCTTCACCAATACACGCTTCTTCCATACATTTTTTTATTTCTTTCAATTCGTCTATTCTGTCATTGTTTTCATTTCCAGACGCATGATTCGTTTTGAATTTTGTCGATTTTTGTAAATTTTGTAATTTTTATATATGATGATTTCAGCTTGTATTTCTTATTTGTATATAGTGATCTGTAAATATTAAAAATTTCCATAAATAAACCAATCAGATTACAAATATCCTATTTTCATACATATTTTTTCTTCCTTATAATATTTGAGTCTAACTAGGTATGCACTTAACCAATCAGAAAATTTAAAATAATTTTAGGCTAATAAAAGAGAATTCCTGAATTTTAGACCAATCATATTAAATTAAAATTTTCTTTCCAATTACAATTACCATTCCCATTCAATTGCACTAACCATACTTAATTAATAATTCTAATTTAAATATAATATTTATTTAATTTAACATATTTCAATATTATTACATATTTTTATAGAGATAAAAGGATATCAGATTAACCTTACAATCATCTAGGTAAGGTTAAACGATAACAAATGATGGGTTTTACTTCTTTCGCCTAGTTGTGTATTAATATAAAAGTTGAATATTTTAAAAATGCTGGATTATTCTTCTATATCAATTAATTATTTTTAAATTAAAATATGGATGTTTATGTGTAAAACTTATTTCAACTATACAAATTATTATACATTTGATATTCAAATTTTAGAAATATTATTATTAAAGAATAAAATTTAGAAGTTCATTTTTGAAAAATTAAAATAAACTAAATGATAATTTTTTTAAAAATAAAAATATAAGAAGTTCATGTCTCACAATTATTAATCAAATATTTCTTAGTTACAAGCGATACTAAGTTATATACATAGATGTATCGGAAGGGGAAATTATTTTTTTCAGTTAACAATTAATTATTTTTTTATACTTAACATGCTGTGCTTATAAATTTTATTAATGCTTTTAAAAATTTATTAATAAGATTAATTTTTTATATATAAACAAGACTTTTGAAGAAAATTTTAATAAAACATTTCTTCAATTTTTTTTTATATTTCCGTAGTAAACTTTTTCACCAAATTCAATCATAATTCTTAAAAAAATTAATAAAATTATGTAACTTGCAATTCACACTTTTACAAACTAAAAATAATTAAAATCTGTAAATTAAAATCAATTATTTGTTTAAAGAATAAAAACTATAAAATAAAATTAAAATTTAGATTATTAGTTCATAGAAGTATATACACGTGATCAGGTCAAAATAGTTTAAAACGCTTAATGTTTTGTCGTTTATCCTTACCAAAACTGATGCCTTATATAAAGTCAATTTGACATCCTGTTTACTCATTTTTATATGCCAAAAAAATACTTATATATTTAAAAAAAAATCGGATTATGTTTGATTTTATTTTATCTATATCTTGAGTTCAAAAAAAAAAAAGATTTTGACGAATTTACAGCACATGTAAA
This sequence comes from Anethum foeniculum, assembly GCA_003724115.2. NCBI lineage: Eukaryota > Viridiplantae > Streptophyta > Magnoliopsida > Apiales > Apiaceae > Anethum > Anethum foeniculum. The sequence goes on along the minus strand of PHNY01029769.1, from coordinate 41,368 downwards.
TTTCACGAAATAATCTTTAATTTAGTGATGATTTAAAAATTATTAATCAACTAAAGTTATCCCAAAATTAAAGATAAAAGACAGTTACAAATTTTGCATTAAGTATTCAATTATATTTAAAATCAATGGGAGGTCACACCTAAAAAAATAGACCAATCAAATAAAAAATCTACTATTTTCATACATATCATTCTTGTTAGTTCCCAACAATGTAACAACTGAATTATAGAAGGAGGGTTGAATGAAATTCTGAAAACTTTTTGAGATTTTCTTCAATCAGTTCTTGAGCTAAGTGATAACACTAAATAATGGTGTTTGAATTGCAGTGATGCAGATTGATATAAATATATATTCAAAACACAGTATTGATTTGACACAAAGCTTTTAAAAAACTTTCTGGTGGATTGTTCTTCCACCAGAGATATATATTGCTTAGAAAATCTTTGATACAAGAAAAACATTGTGCACAGCTGCTTCCTAGTACAAACTAAGATGATTCACTATACAACTTTTTTTTTCAGAACTTGAATCACTTAATTTTACTAGCTACAACTTGGTTTATATATGTCACCAAGTTTACATGTGTAGACAAAAAAAAAAGTCCTATCAACTAGGTCTTCACATGTTACTTCATTCCTCCGTCTAATGCAATCCAAAGTGAAAACAGCAACTTTGAATACTCATTGTTTTGTACTAGAATGGAAACGCTTCATTTTCCTTGAGACCTCCACAATGCTGCCACATTCCTTTTGTATGCTTTCAACCCATGTGACTCCGTCAGTCATGTCAAGTCACTGTCAACTGCTATCTGTGTGATCATCCGTTGAAACTTGATTGGGATTATCCATTGAATCTTCATTATAGTCTGAATTATCCGTTGAGGCTTCATTGGAGTCATCCGTTGAAACTTTATATAGTCATTCGTTGAAGCTTGAAGTTTATCAGTTGAAGATGTCTTCTTAGCAGTTGAAAACTCTTTCACTTACACAAAATACAAGGCATTGAATATATACATTTAACCAACCTATTTTGTATATCTTGCTAGTAGTCAACATGACTTAGAAATTGTCTTTAACTTCTAAACTATCTCAGTTAAGCTAGCATACAGAATGTGTTGCAAATTTGTGAAATAAGGACAAGTTACTCTTTTCAACGGATAAGGTTGAATGTTTATCCGTTGAAGCTACAGAAAATGATAACTAATCTACTTAAGGTGTTTTGTTAACTTATCATCAAGACTACAACATATTCCTAACAATCTCCCCCAATTTATGTCTAATGGAATTATAGGCATAAATTCAGGTTGACTTGATGATAACAAAACACCCTACAGATATAAGACATGAAGAAGTAGTTATTTGCACAGAAATTTATTTAAGAGAGATTTGAATACAAAGATGGTTAAAAGTTGTTTACATACCAATGTCAAGGTGCTCCTCTAGCCTGAGCAGATCACTTCCTTTTTTCTTGACTCTTTGGTTTTCCTTCCCAGCTTTTCATTGTTCTCCTCTATTTGAAGTTGGAGTTGTCTGTAGAATTCAACTTCATCTTCATTGTTGATGTCTAGCATCTCCTGCATTTTCTTGAGAGATTCATTGCTTGAGATTTTTAGCTGGTCTTCCATTCTGAAAAATCTTCAATCTCCTCCTTCATCTCTGAACTCCATGATCCAATATGGCTTCATATGCCCTCTGTTCCCAGTCTTTGGAATAGTTAGAACTCTTGGGAGTGCATTGGGATCTCACCAGCTTTGTCTTATTTCAGTAATCTTTTTCAGTACTTCTGACATGGCAATTTTAGTGAATCCATAATCCTTCTTCATTGTAGAAAATACCTTGATCAAGACACTGTAGCCTTCATTGAGAATCCTATAGAGAGGCCATGTGATCTCAGAACCACCCTTATATCTGAAAGTGAGTCTTTCTGGAAATCTGGCATTGGATGCAATACCTCTCACTTCATCAATTTCATCCAGAAAGAGCTCAATATCAGAAAATTCCTTGATGTCACAAATATATAGCTGATCATATTTGCTGATGGTTGGCTTCTGTGGTTTTGAGACAGGCTTGGGTGGAATTAGAGTTGGCTTGACCTTCTTCTTCTTCTTCTTCTTCAGTGATCTTTTCTTTGTTGAAATTAGAGACTCAAAGTTAGAAATTTGAATGTTCTCCCAATCTATAGGCTCTTCCTTTGGCATAATTGGCTCACCATGGAAATTGACCTCAGGATTCACCTTTATCTCAACTGAAGATACAGTTGGTTGACTTGTAGTGGAAGATTGGGGAACTTTATCTTCTTCATCTAATAAGACCCTTTGAGCCCTCTTCTTCTTTCTTTGACCAGTCTTTCATACTGGTTTTTCTTCAGTTTCTTGGGGCACTTCTATTGCCTGTTCAGTGATGGATTTGGTGGTTAATTTTCTGACTTTCTTTGAGGTCTTTTTGACACTCTTTTTCTTAGGCTCATGCTTTAGCCTCAAGTCCTCTTCTCTTTTAGCTTCCTGATAATTTGGATGATTTTCCATCACACAGATCAGCTCACCATATCTATAAATCCTTACCATCTGTGATCTCAGCACCTTGTCCTTGGTTGACTTAAAATCAAAGATTAATTTTCCTAGGAGCTTTTGATCATCAGGTCTGCATGGAGGGAAATCAAATTCCATTGGATGTTTTGAGCTGAAGGTCCTTGAAGCTGGCTTTGGCTTGAGAATGATGGGCTTGAATTCATTGATTAGAGAAGTTTCACCCCTTGAGCCTTTATATGCTTCACATTGCTCCTTGGTGAGAGGAAAAGACAATTCTGCCTTAGTGAGTGGCCTCAACTTTGTGCTATGTTTCACATCAGTTGAAGAATTTGAAGTTGAGCCAAACACCTTGGCAATCCTCTCATCAAGGTTCTTCTGCTGTTCCTTGAGCCTCAACTCAACTGCAGCCATGTTTATTAGATTAATACTGTCTAATTCCTTGGCTAGTGGCTTGGGGATAGTGATGGCTGGAACCAACACATTGGTGACTTAAACATGCACAGAGTGTCCTTTTTCTCCCTCTTTTTGTTATCATCAAGGAGAGAAGGAACTTGTGCAGCCACTAGTTTTTGGAGAAGAGCTGTTTGCGTAGCTTGACCTTGAAGGACCATCTGTAGTGAATCTTCCATGGAGGACACTCTAGATTCCAAAGCTTCAACCCTTCTAAAGATATCAGAATCCTTTCTAAGGCGCTGTTGGATTTCCTTCATGACATTGGCAGAAAGCCTTTCATCAATATTTTTGTATAAGTCTTCTTTGACATCATTCCTGAGGCTGTCCACATCTTGAACCTGTTTGAGATGGTGAAGTCTTTGCAGTTGAAGAGATTCAAGATGGGCCTGCAGTAAGGCAGTGGTGCCAACATCTGTGGAATGAGCAATTGCTTGTTGAGTTTGGCTGATAAGCTTGATGATGAAAAAAGTGAAGTGCTAAGAACTGCATTCTTTGAAAAGCATCCAAGCAGGAAAATTTGTAGATGAGCTAGGGCCTTCATCTCCCCCTAAGTCCATGCCTGAGTCTTCTTCATCTTCATCAAACTCATCACCAAAACTATCTTCACCTCCAACTGTAGAAGGCATGTTGGATATTGCATCCTTAGCTCTCATCATTGATTCAGTTGTGTGCACCAAATTCAATAATCTTTCTGCCTCCTCATTGCCCTAAACAGCCAGTTGTTGATAGGCTGTAACAGCGTGAGCAAGTGTCTCAGCATCCATGGAGATAGACTCTATAACTACCCTGTATTCTTGCTGATATAGTCTCTCCTTTTCAGCATCACTGACATCCATTGACTCATTAGCAATGGCTTCCTCCCTTATATCTCTTGTACCTGCTTTTCTCTCAAAATCTCTCTTTTCTTGCATCAAGGGCTCGCCTTGGCTCACCACCCTCACCTTCACCTACTAAGGTGGAACTCCCCTCACTTACTTTTGCCACACTGGAAGAAATAGTGTGCATGATTGAGCTCTCATCCTCTCCTTTTTCCTGGGAGCAACCCAGCCTCTCACTTTGTTCACTCCCTGCCCTCAAACCTAAGAGTGATTGAACTACAGCTAAGTCATCTGCACTTGAAATGGTTTGAGAAATATCTAGGCTAAGTGCAGGAATTTTTAACGGATAAAAGATATCCGTTGAAGCTGTAGAGGAGACTATCAACGGATGACTGCTGTGAGACATATCCGTTAAAGGACAATCACTTGTCAACGGATGAAGGATATCCGTTAAAGAAGAAGAAATGATAGCAGTTGAAATTAAAAATATAGTTGAGTTTGTGGAGATTGATTTTAGATTTTGTTACACAGACTCTCCTATAGCTTCTGAAAGAATTGGCTGGTGATCCAACAAATCATCAATGAGATGATGGTCACCAGTTTGAGAAGTTGGCTCCTCCATGAATTTAAGAGATGGAGAATCAGGAATTGATGTAGATATCATATCTACATCCTGAGAAATAGTTGGAGAGCTGTGTGTTTGTGGTGTTTCAATGATTAAGGAGTGGGGCTGTGACTCCACATTTATAGGAGCCACACCAAGCTGAATTTGAGAAGGTGCAGATTGAGTCTGCACTATGTGTGTGCCTTGTGCATCCCTAGTGGTTTTTACCTTCTTCTTTCTAACAGAGGTGTGAGATGTGTCTGTAGTGTCCCTACCCCTTTTGGCTTGTGCTCCTGGTTGGGAGCCTTTTTCAATAGTCACATCCTTTTGGGAGGATGCAACTAGGGATGTGCTTATATCCATTTTACTCACCACAGTATTTTGAGAGACTGTGGGATGGCTGGCTTGGGTGACATTAATCTCACCTTCCTTATTCTTGGGGTTTCTTTGATATTCACCCCTTCCCTCACCAAGCTCACTTCCCTGAACACTCCCCTCGAGTGCTTTGGTAGATTTTACAACTAGTGTCTTTTGAGAGACACTGGAGGTGGTTTTCTTTGACTTGGATTTTGAAATTTTTGATTTTGTGGCCTGGGTAGTGATCTGTGTGGTCATTGCAACAGATCCCAAAGCCACAGTAGAAGGAAAAGAAGTGGGAGGTTGAGAAGAAGTAGAGAGAGAAGATGTACCTGACTTACCTGAGGTGCCTCAAACACTGGGGGATAGAATAGAGGCACCTTACTGTTGAGGTTGTTCCTGATCAAGTCAGCCAGGACCTTTTTCTCTTGAACCCAACAATCTAATTTGTTGGTTGGGTTCTCAATTACAAGCTTAGTAGAAACATGGTTAGCCAATAACATTAAGAATCTAGCATAATAGATGTTTTTAGGTCTCTTAGCTATGTCTTCTAATTTGGTCCCTATTTCTATAATAACATAAGTGCTAAAATTGAAATATTACCAGAAATGAGCATGTAAAACATGTTGATTAAAGCAGAGGTAATAGCATCAAAATTACTAATCTTTCCAGAGAAAACCTTAATAAAGGCATCAATGAGAAAGCTCCATTCTTTCCTAAGGCCTCTCCTTTTAATAGCACCTAAACTGCTAGTGTCTAGAGAATATCCTAAGGACTTAAGCATGTTAATCACATTAGTGTCAATGTGTGGTTGCATGACAGTGTTCTCGGGTAATCTAAAGCATACTTGCAAGTCATCACAGTTAATGCAATGAGAATCACCTTTCAAATTGAAAGTGATGGTTAAGTCAGTGGAAGCGAAGATGGCAGAAGTCCATATTTCTTCCACAACTTCACAGTAGATGGTGGGCGACTTCAGCATAGCATAACTCAGTTTGCAGCCTTTAATGAAGTCCATCATTTTGTGATAGTCTCCATGGGTACCAGTTTTGTCCACCAGAGCTGTGAAGTTGTTCTTCTCATAGACGAACCCAGTTTGAGACATGATTTTTACTACTGGCGCCATTTCAGTTGAATTTGAAGTTACAGAGAGAAAGGGTGAGTTTTGGGAAGAAGGAGAGTGTTTTGCCTTTAGAAATTCAGAGAAAGATAAAAGTGAGATCTGAAAATGAAATTGGCTTTTATACTTTCTCAAAATAAAGCAAATAATTGATTAAAAATGAAACAACTAACCAATGATTTATGTTAAAGCAACCGTTACAAAATGTGATTAATTGTGGTAATTCTGAAAACCGCTTTTCAACGTGTATATACACGATTGTAAGCATATCTCAACGGATAAGATTTGCAGAATCAACGGTTAGGATTCACATAAATCAACGGATGACTATCTAACAGTTTATTCGTTGAAAAGTAGATAAAAGACGTTATTCGTTGAAGGATAATGTATCCAGATATATATTTGACTCTCAACGGATGAAGTTATCCGTTGAAAGAATAATTTTGACTTAGCCAAAATTTCATCTTTTCATGATAAAGTCAAGAAAGTCAAATTTATTTCTGGCTGCAATGCAAATTAAGTAGACAAGGATTAAGAGTAATTTAACATACCTAGCTCACTTACCAACCTTGTGAATGTTGATTCATTAAGTGGCTTGCTAAAGATGTCTGCAATTTGCTGTTCACTTGGAACAAAATGAAGTTCCACAGTACCATTCATAACATGTTCTCTTATGAAGTGATACTTTATATCAATATGCTTTTTTTCTTAAATGCTGCACTGGATTTTCAGTAATTGCAATGGCACTTGTGTTGTCACAGAAGATTGGAATTTTCTCTAGATGCATTCCATAATCAAAGAGTTGATTTCTCATCCAAAGTACTTGTGCACAGCAACTTCCAGCAATAATATATTCAGCTTCAGCTGTAGAGGTGGAAACTGAATTCTGTTTCTTGCTGAACCAAGACACCAGCTTATTCCCTAGGAATTGACATGTACCTATGGTGCTTTTTCTATCAATTCTGCAACCTACATAATCTGCATTGAATAGCCAATTAGATTAAAACCAGACTCTCTAGGATACCAAATCCAATGTTTGGTTTTCCTTTGAGATATCTGAAAATTCTCTTAATAGCTATTAAATGAGATTCCCTAGGATCAGCTTGGAATCTAGCACAACGACATGTAGCAAACATTATATCAGGTCTACTGGCTGTTGAATATAAAAGTGAACCAACCATGCCTCTATAACTTGTGATATCCACAGACTTTTCAGTTGTGTTTAACTCAAGTTTAGTGGCAGTGGCCATGGGAGTTTTTGCAGATGAGCAGTCCATTAAGTCAAATTTCTTTAAAAGATCATAAATATATTTGGTTTGACTAATGAAAATACCATCACTAACTTGTTTAAATTGTAAACCAAGAAAATAAGTTAATCTCCCATCATGCTCATTTCATATTTACTTTGCATTAGTTTGGCAAACTTTTTGCAAAGTTTGTCATCTGTAGAGCCAAATATAATGTCATCTACATAGATTTGAACAAGTATAGTGGAGCCATTAACATTTCTAATGAATAGAGTTTTATCAACTGTACCTCTAGTGAAATGATTTTCCAAAAGAAATTTTGATAGAGTATCATACCAGGCTCTTGGTGCTTGTTTCAAACCATAAAGTGCTTTTAATAGATAGTACACATAATCTGGAAAATTTGGATCTTCAAAACCAGGAGGTTGACTGACATAGACTTCCTCTTCCAGTTTTCCATTCAGAAAAGTACTCTTGACATCCATTTGATAGACTTTGAAATTGGCATGAACTCACTACGCCATAGATGGTCTATAGTTACATTTCGGCATGGGTGTTACCTTAGCGTATGTTACTATAGGTATGAAATTTTTACCCTATCACAACACATGCATTAGGGGGGGNAGGCATAAGAATATGTTACCATAGCTCACCAAGGTGTTACCCACACCAACATAAGATACTATGTTGCTATAGACTATATAAATAAAGAAAATTTTAATTTTAACCAAAAATTAAATTTATCGCTAAAATAATTAATTTTGATAAAATAATTCATTGATTTATCTTAGAAAGTAAAAGTACATCAACTAAATTACTTATTTACATTTTTTAAATACTAAAATAGTTTATTAGTATATAAAATTAGATAATATTTTTTAATTATTAATTATAATAAAAGTAATTTTGATTGAAAAACACTAAAATGTTTCTATATAGAAAAAAAATTATGTAACACATTAATTTTTTAAAATTAATTAGATAAATTGTAATTGTAATAAATAAAATTTGTGTAATTTAGATATTATAATATTTATAAAATTGAAAAAGAAAATGTAAATGGTTGCATTGGGTTGGGCTGCTGAAATGGGATGGGCGGCTAAATTTTGGAGAAGCGGGAAATGAAAATTTTGGACTAAAGAAAGGGGAAGTCATTACCGACTCTTACTCTTTCTCTTCTCCACTCTCCCTCACTCAGTCTCCTCGTCTCTCCTTGTTAAAACACAATCGAGCTGTTTTAGGGTTGAAACAACCTTCGAGCAACATAATCGAGCAACGAATTTGGTTGGATTTAGGGTTTCGGGTTCAATTACGATTCAAGTAGAGGATTTTAATTAGGGTTCAAGCTTTCTTCTGATTTAAAGCTTGGGTTCGATTTCGTGGTATAACCTTTCTTCCTTCTTGTATTTAAAGTGTACTCACATTTATATATACATACACCCGCACAGTGAAAAGCTCTGGAAGTACAATGGAGAAAAGCCCAAGTAGCTCTCCAACAGTTTCAAGGCTACGGAGGCTAGCTGCTCAAAGAAATCTAAGAAATCAATGGGCTAATTTATCTTCTTATAAACACAAATGGGCCTCTCTTTCTTCCTCTGCTCGTTCCCATTCCACTTCTCTTGTTAATTCATCCCTTTCTTTAAGGCTCCTTCTTTTATTTATTGTAGTCTTATTCAATCAAACCCCAGTTCATATTTATTTACTTATTTAATGTTCTTGTTTTGTAGGTACATGAATGCTAGATATTTGGGTGTATTGACTCATATGCCCGGGATTAAAAACAAAGCTTCTTATAAATTGTTAAAGCAACAAGTATATTTCTTATTTTAATTTCACTTTTTTTTTTATTTTTTTTTCAGAAATTAAGGTTTGAACTTTATTGTGTATTTATTTTTTTTCATTGGTGTTTATTGATTCTTTCTGAGTAGGAGCTTCATTAGAGTAAGCTGTTAGCTTCTTACAAGAATATGGTATTCATTCTTTACTTGGACTTCTTTTGAAAATGTGGGAATTTTCAAGTTTTTTTTTATCAAGTGATTGCAGAAAGAAATATGCTTGCCCTGTATATATGTAAACGTTATGCAACAACTACTTTATATTCAAATTATATGGTTAGAAGTTAGAACCGTGGCTTCCATAGACTACAAATCATAATTTCTGTTATCATATTATCAATGTATATCATACTGTAAATGCGAATATGTATTTATGTTGTTGTTCTGATGTCAATATTTTGACGATCTCTTATTTTCATTTGTCTCCGGAAATGTCAGGTTCTCTTGGCAAAATTAGACGAGATTTCCATTTTTCTTAAAACGAACAACCAATATGTTTGTTATGTGATCAATGGATATCTATTAGAAATTTTGTTAGGGTCTATAATCTGTTGTCCTTTACAATATATTCAGCACTTCTGCTGGTTATTTCCATATGTTTTTTGCTTGAATTAAGTAAATCTGTGTTGGTCACTAGAAGAGAACCGACAATATTGATATAATAAGTTAAGAATTAGGTAAAGCATGCTCAGTCACATCTTAACAAGTGATAATGCTAAACGTTCCTTACTTTCTGCATTGATTTTTTATTTGGACCTCATTTCCTAGGTGGAGAACCCTGGTTGCTATTGGTACACATGACTAGGATACGATAGAAGGGCCTTTCACATATAAGGTTAGTTTTGGCAAATCTGAACCTGTTAAATTTTTGTAGATTTCAAAGCATGTTTTGGCCTTCTATGTTCCATCAAAGTTTATGTACGATAAATGATTATTACATTTGTTGTATTCTAATTTATGTCCTCTTTTATTTTCTTAGGCTTTGTTACCTACATATATAAACTTTGTCCCACTGAAACATGTAGTTTGTTTTATTTTATACTAACTATTTTGCAGTGTTCAATATTGATGTTTCTAGCTATCATTAGACTAGTGTATATCTTTAATATTGATGTAAAGCAACAACTTGTTTAGAGTTGATTTCTTACTGTGGTGGTGATTTATTATAAGTGGTAGATATATGATGATTAGTTTGACTGCAAATACATATAAACACTTAAAATAAGGAAAAGAGATAAAATAACTATAAAACAGAGTGATGAATAGAAATGATATGATAATGTTATCCAACATAAACATAATTCATGCATTTATATACTTCGTCCGTGCGTAAAAATAACTGCATTAGCAAAGGAAATTTCCAACCGTGACAAAAGATCTTAAAGTAATGTGCTCATATGCCTAGTCCTGTCAACTAACTTTTTGTGAAAAATAAATAAATGATAGTTGGCAGTAATATTTTTGTTTTTTAACTTCTTAGTTGTCTTTAGTTTGTGACTTTATAGTCCCTGCATAACTTTAGATGGCTTGCTAAAATAATGAATTAATGATTGTTAATTATTTTCTTTGATTGTAGGAGAAAAGCTTCAGAGCAGATGAGCTGGTGAAGTTTTATGAAGTAAGCTATAAGGTATCTTGTTATTTTATTGTAGACTTTGTCAGTGATGACATTTGGTTTCGGGTTGTGCAGTTTGTAATAAACAATGAGGACCTACAGGTGAATATAAGCATTTTTTTGCATTAATCTTTCTTAAAAGGTGATTCATTATTTGTACTCACTTTTATGTCTCTACCAGCCTTATGGAGCACTCAAAGAAAGGGAGTATCTTGATAAGACTGCCATACATGAAACTATGGTGAAGGTATGTATCTTTCTGTCTACATTATTCTTCTCTGGTAGCTTATCTTTTGCTGACTGGACATAGTACTTTCTTTGGAGCCTGGTAATCTATAAAATTGGTTACCAAACCCTGATTCTTTTAATTTTTGTGTATTTTAATTCAAGTAAACTAATGTATTGTCATTGTTTAGTTAAACTCTGACCTGCAGTAGAGGGTCTGCCTCCAAAATTGCGGTGAATCTTTTCCAAGAGAGCTTCTAA
>PHNY01029739.1:11400-35609 GCA_003724115.2 Anethum foeniculum | reverse complement strand
TTACAAAATAAAATTTATATAAAATGTGAATGATAAAATATTATATAATTTATATTTCAGTTTTAATAGAAAAGTTTTTGAAAAAATAATATTTAACTCATTTATTACATAAACTTTATTTTAAAAATAAATTTTGTTATCTTTTTCCTAAACTTTAAGTTTACAGCGAACTTATGTGTACACCTACAGGCCTACTGCACTATTATACCGCAGTATGTAGTGAGAGATTACACATACTGCGGTATAATACTGCAATACCTACTAAAATTTTGTTTTAATCCTGAGCGTTGAATGTTTGATCGAACGGTTAAAAACAATATGTTGTATAACACGTCCCAGGCATACAGTTGCCAGGGACCGGGCGCCATTATACTTACAATATTGTCATCTCGTTTTCTAATTTGAACATTACTAAGTGTACTCCGGTCACCGGTTTTCTTTTTATTTAATCTTTTATTAGTAATTTCTATTCCTTCCAAAAATCCTTCAATATCTTTCTAAAATTAATATGGGTGTGTTTATATATACATCGCCGTGTAAGTATATACATGGTGTATCTAGGAGTTCAATTTTCTTGGTATTGACTTCATTATCGGTAGATGTGATATCATTTTATGACAGGTTTGTGCTCATCTGGTATATGTTCTACAACAAATTGCAGACAAAAGTGAATGAGGAACAATGATATTTTTGAACTATAAAAATCGGTTTATCAGTGAACCGAACCGAAATAACCGATATTTTTTCGGTCAATTCGGTTCGGTTTCGAAGAATGATTCGGTTCGGTTCATGAATTTCATAAAATTCGGTTTTCGGTTTTTCCGGTTCGGTTCGATTTTGGACCGAACCGACCGAATGCTCACCCCTAGATTTAATTAGATGAATATCAGTTGTTGTGATGCAGGAAAAAGAGCTCGTGAATGGTGAATTGTTCGAAGGATCATTAAATTTATTTTCAGTTACAAGAATATATTTATTTAGTAGTATGTTAAATAATTAGGAACGAAAAGACTAATTATTTAGCTCGTTTATTTGTTTTTCAATAATCGGTTGAGATTTGTGTCAATTAAATTTCATTCAAGTTAATGAATTCGCTTTAAATTTGTCAAAAGTAAATATAAATACAAATACAGTAAATTTTTTATAAATGAATATAGCCAAGACTAAATTATTTTATTAAATTACAAATAAATAATTATTAATTATTAATTTTACCACTATTTAACCCCAAAATTACGATTTTGCAACTCGCGGCAGGAAGAACAAACAGATCTGAAAACTAGTAAAACACAACTGAACTAGTCGTGTAAACCAAGTTAAAGTCCCCCTTACCTTAATGTCTTGTTCTTGACTTTTTAAGGTTTTAACATTCACATTCTTACATATTCTTCTACCTAACATCTGATCAGACCTAACATCTGATCAGATTCTTTATTACAATATCAAACAATACCAATTTCTCAAATCAAACTAGACCCCCATAATAATAATCTATACATACATTAATAATGATTCAAGATCAAGAACTTGGTTTAGGATTAGTTGATCAAGCAATACAATTGTATAAAACTTCACCACCCACATGGAGATCAGCCCTTTTTAGCAATTTAATTATATTTATTTTGGGGTCTCCTCTTCTTGTAGCTGGCTTGTCTTTTGATGGTATTGTTGCTGCTTTCTTGCTTGGTTCTCTCACTTGGCGTGCTTTTGGCCCCTCTGCTTTGTTCCTTGTTGCCACCTTTTTTGTTCTTGTAAGTTTTCGAGTTTTTTTAATTTTTTTTAGAATTGTTTTATTTGTTATTATGTGTGTTTGATGTTTGGAATTGCAATAGTTGAATGAATTGTGTTGTGATCATTGTCGGTGGTGAAACCGGGATTTAAAATGAAAACAAGTAATAATATTATTGTTGTGATCATTGGAGGTGGCGAAATCAAATCAGGAATTAAAATGGCTCGGAGCTAAAACATTTAATAATAGCTTTATTCAGGATTAGCCGGGACTCGAAATAAAATTTATAGAGGAAATGGGGATAAGATTAAAAAAAAAAAAAAATCACTGACTTTTGCCCAGCCGGGGCTTCAACCTGGATTAGGCCGTTAGTGGTTCCGGCATTATTGATTGTTATGTTGCTAATTTATCATATGCTTTCCGTTTCAGAATCTTGCTATAGATATGTAAGGGAGATTTGTGCTCTATTACATGGTTTCTTAAGGTAATTAATCCAAACAGACCTAATGTAATCGGCTCGGGTATGGAGGGGGCTTTGGGAGGGGGATATGTATGCAGACGTTACTAGTACTTGTAGGAGTAGCGATTGTTATTGTGAAGACTCCGTCTTTGACGGTGCAATAATTGTAAATTATGTTATTTACTGACTAATCATATGGATGTTATTGTTATAAAACAAATGGCAATAGTATGCGAAAATATTATATTGAATGGAATTTGTGTAACCCATATAAAAGGTGAGTTTCGGACAAGTGAGGTTGCATGTGTACTGATGTGTACATTTGTTTTGGTTAAGTCAGGGCACAGCAGCAACAAAAGTGAAAATGGTTCAAAAGGAGGCACAAGGGGTAGCAGAAAAGAGAAAGGGGAGGAGAGGACCAGGAAGTGTAATTGGTTCGAGTGCAGCTGGTTGTGTTTGTGCTTTCCTTTCAATTTATGGAGTTAATGGGAGAGAATTTTTCCAGCTTTGTAAGCTTGGTTTTGTTGCCAGTTTCTGTACTAAGTTGAGTGATACTGTCTCCAGTGAAATTGGGAAGGCTTATGGGAACACAGCGTAAGTAACAGCTTCCTTTGATACACTATAATTCCTCTTTATTAATTTATGTTAACTTTTCCTGTTAGCACAGTTGTAGGAAAATGTATATAAATTTAAAAGGATTGTGAGCATGATGGAACTGAAATATCAATGGATAGATCCAATTTCTATTTACCTGCTCACAAAGTCTTTTAACTCGAACTAATAACAGTAATAGGAACGACATAATAATGTCAATAAATCCGTGATTAACTGCTTACAAATTCTTTTCATAAGCAAGCTAAATTGACGACTACTGCTACTGAATATACACATGTAAATTTATAGCTGGATATTGATGTTGCTATTTTATTGCTTCTAAAAAATAACTTATGGTAATTGGAAGGACATATAGTTCCTTTGGAATTTGTGTTACTTCTTATTAACAAGCAATCTGAAATGAGAATTATAGCTACTGAATATCAATTTGAAAATTTATTGCTGGATATTGATGCTGCTGTAGACTGTTTTTTTGTTACATTTCATGTAGTCCAATCCACCCTGGACCTCACAAATTAGGTAGGGAGCAGAAGAGAACAGACAATTTTGTTAATGAGGCTGGCAGGAAATCATCCTCAGACATTTTTTATTATCCTTAATTTTGCTGCTACTGATGTAGGTACCTTGTAACAACATTTAAAGTAGTTCCTAAGGGTACAGAAGGAGCTGTCAGTGCCGAGGGAACCTTTGCTGGTTTCCTAGCTTCAATCTTCCTTGCCTGTACTGCTGTTCTTATTGGCGAGGTATGGTATACTGCGTTTCTCTATTTTCCTACTAATAAATTCTGTATGCGCATTAATTAGTTACTCGGAACTTTACACTCTGTATCTTTGCCTTTCCATTACCCACACTAAGCCTTAGCGTTGACATAAAAGACAGGCAATTGACCTCAGTTCATATGGCATTAATATAAATTTGTTCATTCAATGAGAACTTTATTCTGTTGAAAGAAGTCCATGATTCTGAAAAGAATGTGTACATAGAATTTTAGTACTTAAGGAAAAGTCATGTTAGGCTTTTCTTTTCCTTCTATATTCGATGTGGAATATGGGTGACCAAAACAGTGCTAAGCCAAACTACACATACTGAATATGTATTAGTAATATACTATATTTTTACTGGTACGAATTTTATATAATTAGTAAACAAAATATTATGTTATTTTTACGTTGAAACCAATTCAACTGCTGAATTGGTTTGCGTGTTAATTCTCTTTTTATCTCCTTCTCTGCTAAATTTTATCTGTATGGTACTGTTTCATACTTTATGCAAGAATAAAAAGAAGGTTTCGAGTTTTTTTTTAATGTTTATGTTAATTTACATGTTTGCTGGAGGTTGTATTTAAATTCCTAAAGAGTTTTTATATCAGTTCTTGTACATTTATGATTTTTTAGTTTTCATACATCAAGATCAATAGAGCAGATTTGGCATACTATTATTATATACAATGTAAATATTACATATAATTATTTTTTCGATTTCTGCATTTTTTACATATACATTTTACTACTCGGTACTCAGTCAAGATATATTTTTTTTTAGATTAGTTTAACCACGAACCAAGATAACTGCAGTACTAAACTTTTCTTTAATCAGTTTGCATCTGTTTATCACTTCTCTTTAAATGATTGGAATCACCATTTTCAGTTGCAGTTTGTGTTTTTTTTTTTCTCTGTCGAAGTGTGCATCTCTAATCTTCATAGTGCAACTTCAGTCTTCACTTTTCTTCACAAACTTATTTTGGTTTACATGTCAGATAAATGTGCCCGAAGCTGTAATATGTGTGCTAGCTTCTCAGATTGCTAATCTTGGTGAAAGCTTCATAGGCGCTGCATTGCAAGAAAAGGAAGGGTTTCAATGGGTAGGCTTTCGTTTTTTTTTCTTATGGTTCTAAAAAAAATGTACTTATGATATTAAATTAAAAGCGAATCAGATTTGTAAAAGCACACGCTAATTATTTTTTTAATCCTTCGTTTGCCTTTCAGCTCAACAATGATATTGTCAATGTCATCAATATATCTATCGGCAGCATTTTAGCAGTCCAGATGCAGCAGATCATGCTACAAAGTAGTAAACAAAGTGGCTAATAAAGTCAAGAAAAGTCCTATATCTTGACTGATCACGCTGATTTTGTGTACATGTGATTTTGTGTACATGTGTTGCTTATAGCATTGAAGCATGCTAACAATATTAATGGAGTAATAATTTCATGCTAACAATATTAATTAATTAATCAGTTCATTGCAATTTCGAGTGAAGGGCTAATAATATCTTACTGACCAAGGTACACGTTGGTGTGTTGCTAGTCATGCTGTTGTTTTGATGTGAATGCAAGACGTTCCATGCAAGTGCCCCCAGATCTACGGAAAATTTCTAACGGTCAGATTATCCTGATTATAGTTATAGAAACATTTGAAACGCTTACTTGTGTTTATTTATGAACCGAATAGAAAACGCATGTATTCCTTCTGGCAATGATTGGCATGATACGTTTTTCACTAATCATGTTGCCGTTTAGTTTGGTTCTTTCCGCTTGAGTATTTAAAATATTTGTTCTTACTTTCTGCTAAATACAGAATATTATCGCCTTTTGGATTGCCTGTAGCACAGACATAAATAAATCTAAAAAAAATCTCGTTATATCATTTTCTTTGTCCTGTACGTAAAACCCATGTCCTGCCAGAATCAGAGGCGAAAAAATATGAGTTGCAGTTGGTTGGGTTGGATTAGGCGGGTTCCAGATAAAAATAAGATAAATGGAAGAGCAGCTGCTATTCACATTTTTATACCGTCTGGTTCTTTAGGCCTGTGATTTAAACGTATAATAATATTGCAATAGTATTGAGTCGGTTGTTTCCCCCACTAGAATTAGAGAATTTCTGAAATCGGGATGCAAATTTGGATGGCAAATAGAACCATGGGCGTATAGATATGAAAACTGGGAAGTTCGCAAGATATAGTGGAACTATTAAAGGCCTGCAATTTTATCATTACATCTGAGAACTGTATATGATTAAAAAAAATCCACAATATATTCCTATTTAAGTTTTGGTATTTAGAGTGTGCTCTCTATACTAGTCAGTTTCCCTCCTTTTGACAACTGCATAAGATACATGTCATCATTAGTCAAACTTTCCTTGTATGACATCAGTACTTAGTATAGATGGCAAAGTTATTCATTCATTCTATATATGTTTTTTTAGAAAATAATTCATAGTAGATGTTTTGCTCTTGAACAGACGTTAAAGTTTTGAAAATCCTTTTTCAATCTACAGATAAGAAAAGAATCGCATTGTTGAACAATATTTTAGACCATATCAGTTTTGATCCAGTGGTTTCACACCTTGCGGAGTTTATTCTAACAGCAGTTATATATCTGTGTATGTTTATACTTTTTTTCTGCTAATTAAACGTATGTTTATACTTATCTTTAATGTAATGATGATATAATGCTTGTGTGAACATACTTGATTACTAGTTTTCTTTTTAAGACTACTACAATGAATCTTGTAACAGCAACACGAGTACATTGCTAGTCCAGAAAAAAAGTGTTATGGTACATAATTAGATGATGACAAAATTTATCTCTAATGCTGTGTTGCTAGCCACCTGTAAATATAAAGTAGTTCATGCAAATCAGCTGCTATCAAACCAAGATATACAACTTCAAACAGGAACTTGTTTAGGAAACAGCCAAATTGGTCATAATGCTGACATGCTGGCTATTTATTACTCTGTCTATAAATGTAATCTCACCCCCTTAGACCCTTTTTATGTACAAAGTTCAGTCTATTAGTTTTATAGTGGTGTTTATCCTTATGATGGCATCAAATTTTCAAGAAGTTGTTCTCTCAAGTTCTCCCGATGGTCCCATTACTGGCTATGATTCTCTGTCTGGTGTTATTTCATCACAGTTCACTGGAAGCCGATCGCCTCGTAATGGTATTTGCCTTGTTGGAAAAAAACTGGTGGCTGTGTCCCATGTCTCTGCAGAAACCGGATTAGGCTCAGTTCATCTCTATAACTGGTATTGTAAGACCCCCTTTCATAATCTTGCTGTCCCTGAACCTGTGGCTCCGCTGGCGGCTACACGTGATGGGTTGTATCTTTTTGTTGGTGGTCTTTCAGGCCAAATCCACACACTCTCACTCCCTTCAGGAGATCTAGTTCAATCATTTCCTGCCCACAGGAAAGCGGTGTCTTGTTTGGTAATTAATGATGACGAATCTCTTGTGTTGTCGGGTAGCGATAATGGAACAATTACTGTTATCCCCCTTTACAACCTCATATCATCTTCCAAGCGGAGAAAGAGGGATACGATTTTATGTCGATTTGTGGGTCATCAAGGGTCTGTAACTTCCATCTATTGCGGCTTTGGAGGGGGCAATTACTGCACTATAATGTCTTCCTCTTTGGACAGGACTTGCAAAATCTGGAGCCTAATGCACGGGACACACATCCGTTCAATCAAATTTCCTTGCCCGATGTTGAGTGTGTTGATGGACTCAACTGAGTCTGAATTCTATGCTGCAGGTCTAGATGGAGTGATTTACAAAGGAGCACTAAAGGCACCATCTAGACAGGCTGTTCAAGAAGCCAGTAAAATCGTGCCACTGAAGCAAAAGCATTACGGGCCCATTGTATCCATCCAAATGCTCACCGGGGGACAGAACCTGGCAACTGCATCAGAAGATGGTAATGTCTGGGTTTGGGACATCCAAAGTGGAGAAGTGGTTAGAATTCTTGGACATGAAATGAAGATTATAAGTTCCCTAATAGTGGCCAAAGTGTTCAATGATCCTGAGAGCCTTGGCGTGACAGCGAAAAATACTGGAGGAGGTGGTGGTTTCTCTACTAAAGAGCTGCAAAGGCCAATGGGGAAAGTAGTGGAATTAAAGCAAACATTGAAGGTTGCGGTGCAGGACAGAGCCAGGTCTGTTACTAACCTGGAATCTGCATTTGGGATTTATGAAAATCTCTTAAAGCTAGTCGTAAAGCAAGCCAAAGGCGGAGAGAGTGATTCTGAGGATGATGAAGATGAAGATGAAACTGAAGATGATTGAGCAGGTTCTCAAGTATGGTAAGCATCAACGGTGATGGTTTGATCCAAAAATTTAGTCAGTCATCAAAATTCAAAACTATTTAGAAAATAAGATTAAAGTATGAACTGTTTTGCATTTTATTTTATATAAAAAAATATTATAAACCATGTAATAGGTCCCTAGCATCTGCTCAACTATATAGTGCTGATTTGTAAAGCTAGGAGCTCTTATATTGCATTTATAAAACATATAAAACTATAATATATAATATATTAATCGCTAAGATAGTAGTAACTCCGATTTTTAAATAATGACAAAACGTGATCATTCTTGTCAACCGTTTTGGACTCCCAACTGTTAAAACCCAAGAGATAACTCCACTGTAACTTTTGGATTTTGTGGCTGTAATTCACTCTTTTAAAAGTTTTATAAACATCAATGGAATATTATCGTACCATTAACCTTATTGTTTTGGATTATAGGGCTCTCTCCCTCTTAACATTTTGAAAACTAAAAAATTCAGTTACAAATATAAAATTATGAAAAGAGTATCGTTACAAAGTTTATTTGATATACTGTTATATCTAATTGTTATATTTGTAAAATTATAAATTAATAATATCTAGTTTACCGTCAAACTTGAACTTGTATGACTTTGAAATGTATTATACCGTTACTTTTTGGGAAACGAAGGAAATATATTTTAGTGAAAAGTTAAAGTTTAGTAGAGTTGGTTGAAAATTTTAAAAAATTACTAATATTTAAAGAAGCGAATAAGTAATAGTTTAATTTCTTCATTGGGTAACAACCATGGAACACAGAATAAAACTTATTATTCTGACGTTGGTACTACTTTGGATTGTAGTAGGTCTATACTACGTCGAAGACAGGATCTGAGAACATGTTCGCAGGCAAGCCAATGGAGTAGCTCATACTATGGCTAAACTCCCGTGCTTAGTAGGAACTGTAAACTCTTTTTCCGAACCTCCTTCTTGTGTGTTGGAGTTGATTTCATGTGATATTTCTTCTCTTTAATGGAAGCTTTATTTTCAAAAAAAAAAAAGTAATAGTTTAATTTCTTCATTTAAGAAAAAAAGTTCATCATTTAAACAACAGAAATTTGATGCTAAGAGATCAAGGCATTGTAGCACTAACACTGTCTTATTTCAAAATACAAACTCTGGAGAAACATCCAAACTTAGTAAACTTCAACCTTCCAACCAGGCAACCAGGCTCTAGGCAGCCTGCAATGTATTTCCAATGTCAATGACAAATCGATATCTCACGTCGTTTTTCGCTAGACGATGCATTGCAGTATTCACATAATCCATTGAAATCAGCTCAATGTCAGCTGTTATATTATGCTTTGCTGCAAAATCAATCATCTCTTGTGTCTCCTTCATCCCTCCTATAAGACTACCAGCTACTATTTTCCTCCCTGTCAATCCAAGTATAAATTAGATTCATTAAGCTGACACAGGACTAGGAAAATAGAAACATTTGCTTAATAATGAATCTATGCCATAAAGTTACCACTAAGCAAAGGAAAAATAGGTAGCTGAAGAGGCTGGCTTGGCGCACCAACAAGGACAATACGGCCATCAGTAGTCAATAGATCAATTAGCGGTTGGAGAGCATGATCTGCAGAAACTGTGTCGATAATACCATCCAGAGTGCCCGCAGCAGCCTACACAAACATCCCACATTTGAGACGAGACACATTTACAATCAAATATGAGGTCTTATATTGTCTAGCCATTCAGCATCACATTATTAGTAGTGTATGTAGCCCACTGCATTTATTTTTAATTTTCAGTACATCCAATTTTGATAAATTTTTAAAGAGGAACATATATTAAGAATTAAGATCGTAATATAGTAATAATATTTATTATGCATGAGCAATAAACTATTTGGGGACTAAGCAGTGGCCTCTTTAGACTTGCAGCAGAGTAGGGGACTCAATTTGTCCATCAGAAAAACAAACTTGAATACATTATCACAAGTGAACTGTTTTTAGGTGACTTGCCAGAGACAAACGAGAAGTAAATACCTGCAGCTGAGCTGGATCAGTGCTAACCAAGAAAGAATCAGCTTTAAGGTGTTTAAGAGCTTCCTCTTTTTTGTTTGCTGATGTACTAATCACAGTCACATTAACACCGAAGGCCTTAGCAAACTTGACAGCTACATGGCCTAATCCACCAAGTCCAACAACACCTAAACGCAAACCAGGCTTGTCAAGGCCAAAGTGTTTGAGGGGGCTGTAAGTTGTGATTCCAGCACATAGAAGAGGAGCACCACTATCTAGAGGCAAATTTTCAGGCCACCGCACAATGAAATGTTCCTTGCAAACTATGGTATCAGAGAAACCTCCGTACGTCATAGTTCCATCATAATATTTTGAATTGTATGAAAACAGTAATTCGGGACAGTAATTTTCAAGATGGTTGCTGCAGTTTTTACATGTATGACATGATCCAACTAGGCATCCAACACCAACATGGTCTCCAATTTTCACCTTTGTTACCTTGCTTCCCACTTCAGTCACAACCCCCACAATCTCATGCCTGTCCAATCAACATAATTCAACACATTCTATCAAAAGACAATCAGAGTTTTGACAATAATCTGTACCCTGATACTGACACACACACACATGTCTTTACTGAGACTCGAACTCTAACAATGCTAGAGAAAATTAAACGCATGCAGACATACACATACATAAATCAGTATATCACTTGTAACTGTAGTCTAATTTAAGACGTACCCCGGGACCAAAGGATACGTAGATGATCCCCATTCATTCTTTATGATATGAAGATCGGAATGACAGATTCCATTATACAACACACTGAACCTAACATCTTCCTCCCCTGTTTCCCTGCACAGCATGCAACAAATTAATCTCATCACAATTTTTACATTTAAATCGGAATTTATTACTGTAACAAATAACGAAAAATGTACCTTCTAGAGAATTTGAACGGGGAAAGAAGACCTGAAGTGTCTCTTGCAGCCCATCCGAATGCCTTAACAGGATGTTGGTCCTCTGCTGATACTTCCATTGCAAACACAGACGTTCTTAAAAGTATGACTATTTCTTAAGACAATTCAACTTTGTGCTTTGTGCTTTAGTTCAAACCTGAATATATAATAGACTCTGTGAACACACACTGTTGCGTATTTAAAAATCATCGCTTTCCCACTCCATTATCGCATCTTGTCTTGAACATTGGAAAGATACTAATTCTATTAACTTAGAACAAATAATCATAAGATTTTTGTATTCATTTACAAGATCCAACAACACAAAACAAAATGTAGTCATTTGGCCGGCTATTGAAAGAAAAAACTTGCTTTTTTGTTTTGAGCAGTGCTAGTATCCAAAAGCTTTCCTAATTTTTTTTTTCTGGAATGAAGATGGGTAAATTAAATTTATCGAAAAACGACAACCGTGATGAGTATTGCCAACTGTAATATCGAGTCTCAGCTGTCAAGGGACTACTGATGTTTCTATGCAAAGATAAAACGGTTTTTCTAACGTGTGTATAAGTTAAACTCATTTCGATTGGCGTGCTTAGTGCGTGTCCTTGACACACATTAATATATTTTTTCTTTGATTTATTTTCCTTTATTTAATTTTCTTTTGAATTATTTTTCAATCTATTAAAAGTTTTTAGTCTCGTTGCTGGAACTTTTTGTTCTCCTTAATCCAGATATTGGATTTATTCTCTCTACTTGTGAGAGTTAGTTTGTAATTTGGACATCAAAACCAACAGAATGATGTTAAAAGTAATAAAAAAGAAATATCCAATCAAGTAGCACTATCAGCTTATCACTGTCTTATTTCATAATAATAGTGTTGCATAATTATTTGAACACAAACTCTGAAGAAACATCGAAACTCAGCAAACTTTTAACTTCCAGCTAAGTGTCTAAGAAAAAGCTCTAGGCAGCCTGCAATGTATTTCCAATGTCAATGACGAATCGATATCTCACGTCGTTTTTAGCTAGACGATCTATTGCAGTATTCACATAATCCATCGAAATCAGCTCAATGTCAGCTGTTATATTATGCTTTGCTGCAAAATCAATCATCTCTTGTGTCTCCTTCATCCCTCCTATAAGACTGCCAGCTACTATTTTCCTCCCTGTCATTCCAAATTCACATAGACCAGATAAATTAACTGTAAATCAGGGCCGAGGAAAACAGAAACAGTTGCTCAATAGTGAATCTGCTTAAAATTACCAGTAAGCAAAGGGAAAATAGGTAGCTGAAGAGGTTGGCTTGGCGCACCAACAAGGACAAGACGGCCATCAGTAGTCAAAAGATCGATGAGCGGTTGGAGAGCATGATCTGCAGAAACTGTGTCGATAATACCATCCAGAGTGCCCGCAGCAGCCTACACAAACATCCCACATTTAAGAAGACATTTCAACCAAATCTGAGGTCCTACTTTAAGTTGTCTTGTCGTTCATATTATTAGAAGTACTGAAGCCCACTGCTGTTAGTTTTAATTTTTCAGTACATCTAATTTTGATCAATTTTTTTAAAAGAGGAACATTATTAAGATCGTAATATAGTAATTAAATCTATATGCATAAGCCCAAAACTACTTTAGACTTGCAGCAGAGTAGCGGACTCATAATATGTCCCAACTCAGAAAGACAAACGCATACATCAATATCGTAACTGAAGTAACTGTTGTTAAGAGACTTGGATCATTTAAAACGACATTTCAAGCAAATTTGAGGTCCTACTTCAAGTTGTCTTGTCGTTCAGCATCATATTATTAGAAGTACTGAAGCCCACTGCTGTTAGTTATAATTTTTCAGTAGTACATCTAATTTTGATCAATTTTTTAAAGAGGAGCATTTATTATTAAAGTAGTACATCAATATATTGTAACTGAAGTAACTGTTGTTACGAGACTTGGATCACACAAATGAGAAGTTGAATACCTGTAGCTGAGCTGGATCAGTGCTAACCAAGAAAGAATCAGCTTTAAGGTGTTTAAGAGCTTCCTCTTTCTTGTTTGCTGATGTACTAATCACAGTCACATGAACCCCGAAGGCCTTAGCAAACTTGACAGCAACATGGCCTAATCCACCAAGTCCAACAACACCCAAACGCAAACCAGGCGTGTCAAGGCCAAAGTGTTTGAGGGGGCTGTAAGTTGTGATTCCAGCACATAGAAGAGGAGCACCACTATCGAGAGGCAAGTTTTCAGGCCACCGCACAATGAAATGTTCATTGCAAACCATGGTATCAGAGAAACCTCCGTACGTCATAGTCCCATCATAATATATCGAATTGTATGTAAGCAATGATTCTGGACAGTAGTTTTCGAGATGCTTGCTGCAGTTTTTACATGTATGACATGATCCAACTAGGCATCCAACGCCAACATGGTCTCCGATTTTCACCTTTGTTACCTTGCTTCCCACTTCAGTCACAACGCCCACAATCTCATGCCTATCCATGTAAATCAACATAATTCAACACATTTTATCAAAGAACAATCAGAGTTTTACAGTAATATGTACCCTAATACTAACACACACGTCTTTACTGAGACTCGAACTCTAAAAATGCCAAAGAAAATTCAATGCATGCACATATCAAATTTAAGACCTACCCTGGGACCATAGGAAACGCAGATGATCCCCATTCATTCTTTATGTTATGAAGATCAGAATGACAGATTCCATTATACAACACATTGAACCTAACATCTTCCTCCCCTGTTTCCCTGCACAGCATGCAACAAATTATTGTCTCATCGCAATTTTTACGTGAATAAATGCTAGATCCACAAAATTGTATACAAATTTTTTCACAAAATGGATACGTGGCAAACATTGATTGGAATGGGCCCCTGCATTCACATTAATAATCCAATCAAAATATGACAACTCATATGCCACATCATTTTATTAACATTTTGTGTACCAAATTTTGTGCATGTAGCACTATTCTTTTTACATTTATATCGGAATTTATTATCGTAACGAACAAAAGAAAATGTACCTTCTGGAGAATTTGAACGGTGAAAGAAGGCCTGAAGTGTCTCTAGCAGCCCATCCGAATGCCTTAACAGGATGTTGGTTCTCTGCTGATTTTTCCATTGCAAAAGGAGACAGTCTGAAAAGTAGAGCAAGTTTTAAGGAGAGTCTAACTCAGTGCTTTGGTTCAAACCTCTATTTATAATAGACTCTACGTACTTGGTCATGGCTTACCCAATCCATTATCGCATCTTGTCTTGACTATTGTAACGATAATAATCCTTTGACTAATCGAATTTTATTTTAATTTATAAAATAAACTCAACAGATTAAATTAGCATGTATAGGATAACAATCATAAAAAGTATCAGATCATCGTGAAAATCACGGTTGTTCGTATATTTTGCCAAACATGATGGTTACCGATGTTCGAGTATGTTTAACCGGTAAAAATAAAAATTTACATCGTATGGGTAATCATACAAAATCACAACTCAATTTACATAAACCCTACTAAATTATTCACATAAATAATTAGCATTGTGAAATAGATACATCATAAAATTAATGTCATTCAACATCATCAATTAAAAACATTCGTACCTGAACACTTTTATTGACGATGAATTTTGAGCGCAGGATATGAACAGATAACAACGAAGTTATCTATTTATACCAAGAAAAAACAATTACGAAGATTTTTTAGATTTTTTTATATTCATTGCCCAATAAGAGAAAGAGAAATGCTATGTTCCTAAAATGTGTTCCAAAATACTTAGCTGTCAATAAATTATTGGTGATATGGACCCTCGTCTATACATATGAGTCCCATGAGTCCCACGAATAAAATTTTGTCATGTGTCATTTTGGGACAGATTTTGGAACCATTTATTTACAAGATTCTTGTGATCATGTGATTATGTGCTTTCTTAAATTTTTCTTTGTAATAGACTTTTACCTTTTTAAGTATTTATTTTGAATCCTTATCAAGATTTTAAAGGATTTTATTGTGATTTTTAAAGTTTCTATTGTAATCAATTTAGTTTTTGAATAATCTATTAAAATCTTGTAATATCAAGTTTTTGAAAATATAAATTGAATCCCGTATATATATTTATTATTTTGAATTATCTTTAAAATTTTAAAAATACTTAATTAGGATACTGTGTAAACTTTTGAGATTTGATGATATCCGAATATTAAGGGCAATCTTTTGGATTATCACAGGTAAAATTACTATTTATTTAAAGAACAACATTCACAAAATTGTATATAAAATTTTTGCACAAAATGATATGAACGAGATATTCTAATCGGTGTTATTGATGTGAATACATGAACTATTCTAATCAAATTTTAACATAACTAATTTTAGAGTAGTGCTAGAGATACCAAATTGGGTACCAAAATTTGGTCCGAATAATGTGGTATTGGTGAGTTGGCAATTTGGGATGTTTTTATTGGAGAAATTTATGTGAATGCAAGGTCCACTATTATTAATTAAGTTACAGCCAATCAAATAGACACGTGGCATTTGGATCAAGGTACTAATTTGGGACCTCTAAAATTATTCCTAATTTTATGCAAAAAAATTTATCCTGAACGAAGCATTTTCTTATTTAAAATACTATCACTAATTTTATACAACTAAACGGAAACTGAAGTTGTAGAATTAAAGATGAGTTTAAACTACGGTCCTATCAAATCTTCAAAGACCAATATGACACTTCATTTTCAAACTGAGATCTTGACTCATAAAAATATAATGTTTCAGGTAACTTTGAAAGATTATAATTATACACGAGTTATTTTATTACATGTTTGTTAAATTTTAATTTATTTTTATAATTTTATAATTTCAATTAATAAATTATTGGAATATTTCAAACCCTCGATATCACAATTCAACATATTTAAAAATTCAATTGGACATGACTTTTTGCTTGTAGAATAACGAAGTGTGCAAGTACAAATTGTTCAAGCAGCATGAGAAATTCAATTTGACTGTCTCGCATTCAAGTCGTTTGATATTACGACAACCGCTCTCTCCGGTATCAATCAATTTAATTCGTTGAATATTAGGGGCGGCTTTCTGTATCACAAGGAACAATAATAATGCATTTAATTTATACTAGCTTTATACCCGTGATACGTTATAAATTATTTATAAAATATTATTTTTAATTTTATTTAATTTTAAATATATTTGATGTTTTCCTAAATGGTTGTTTGTTAATTTTAATTTTAGGGATAGAAAATAGTTATAAACAGTGAATCATATTAATTATATTTAATAATAATATCTAGTTAATGTTTACAACAGGTACTTTAGTCTCTTTACTTAATTATATTATTTCTAAAATAATAATTTTATTTCAAATAATTAGATCAAATTAATTCAATTAAACTAATTATATATTATCTTATCGCTACATTTATTGTATTAATACATAGATTTTGTTATATTCTCCATTTTTAATTTAACTTATATTTTTTAATAGTTTCATTAGTTTTGCATATATTTTTAATATTATGTATGTAAATATTATTACATATTAACTTCATTTATATTTTTATTTTGCATGCATATTATAAATAATACTACTCTAAAGGCTACCATGACAACAAGGCTTCAAGATGGCTCACGATGCCCAGATTGACCGAAATGAGAATTCTGTTATTGAATATTTTATATTACTTTATTTTATTATATTATTTATTTTTTACATTTTAATATTTTAGTTTTTAAATTTATATTTTCATATTATAAAATTTTAAAATCAATATATTATTAGATTTTAACTTACTTACTTAATTAATTAATTATATATTTATAAATTAAATATTTACATATTAGAAATAAGCAAAATAACTTTATTGTATAAATTTAGTTTAAGGTGTCTTGTGTGCTTCTTCTAGACTGGTCTCACTAATTTATTTATATATTTTTAATACTTGGTGAATTTACCGTATTAATTCTGACGACCAAACCACCGACATGTAAACTCCTTTACACCAATTATATATAGGATATAATAAATATGTCAATTTATTTAAATAAAAACTTTACATAATTGATAAGTCAATTATTAGTCATCATATACAGAATTTTTAAACACTTAAATTATAAGATATGTCGGTAGCAAAAAAAGTATTAGAGATGTCATGTATAAATTATTATTTTGCTTGATATGTAAATTATTAGTCATTTACATATAAAATTTTTGAGAATACTGACATCAGTATTCTAAAAATAGACGATTAGTTGAAATTAATTCTCAATTAATTGATGTTTAGTGGATCAATGTTTAAGTGAAAAAACGGGTCAAATTTGTTTTTTTTTTATAAAAGTCGGTCTAAAAACTGAAAAAAACTGAATTAATCGATCAAGAATCATCTTTATTCATAAAAAATTATAAAAAATGTAGGATAAAGAAATTAAAAGTATAAATTTGAAAATAGTTAAGAAAATGTTATTATCATATACATAATTACTATTTTAGATGGTTAAATAATAAATTTTCTTAATTTTTCATCTCAAATTAACCTTGATTCATAAGTTATATATTTAAAAGTGTACTTCATTTAATAATTTTATATATTTTAAATTAATTTTGTATAAATATATATATAATCTAAGTAATAAAATAATTACATATATTAATATTTATATATATAAATAATATTAAATTAGTTCTGATTAATAACCCGATTAATCACTACACGATTTATGGATTAAATTTGGTTCCCATTTTTTACAACACCGCCTTCGAACAATCGTCCAAAATTTCTAAATGAGTACATTTAAATGTCACTAAATTAGGTCAGGTACATTGACGCACCCGATGTCACCTATTAATACTTTAGTTGATTTTTTGTCAATATACTAAAAATATTTTATAATATTATATCACCGCAATTATATTATTTTGTAACTATTTTTTTATATTTAACTTTCTGGGATTAGTTGTTAGCAAGTTACTTATAAAAGTATGATAATCCAGGAATTACTTTTTAATTAGTAAAACTGAACTGGGTAAATGTTCATTATTTCAAAATGTTGTTTCAGGTGCACCGACTTAAACCACACCCTCTCTTTGCTTTCCTCATAACTTCATTTATATACTACGTCTGTCTCAATCTTTACGTTAAAATGCGTGTCAAGCGCTTCATCCCCAGCATAAAGAACCTGACGGAACTGAGAAAGTATTTTCTTTGGTAACAAAAAATAAATAATTTAAAACACAACCACCGAACGCATTGACAACAAAATGTTCATTTGCAAACAGAGAAGTGGGACGGTAATTTTCAAGATGGTTGCGGCACTTTATGTATGTCTGACTAGGGTTGTAAATGAGTCGATACGTTCAGGAACAGTTCGGTGTCCGGTTCGAAAAAATTTCGGCTCGAGTTCGGTTCGATTTATAAACGAGTTGAACATGAACACAATTTCAAGATTCAGTTTGTAAACGAGTTGAACTTGAGCATAACATAATTCGGCTCGAAAATTCGCGAACAAGTTCGATTATGATGTTCGTGAACAAAGTTGTTAATATGGTTCATTAATATACTCGTTGATATATTTCGTGAATAAGTATATGAATTATTATTTATATATGCTCGTAAACAAGTTATCACACACATTTATGACATAATATTAGTGAATAATTGTGTATATATTTCCTATAAATTACTTTATCAATTTAAGTAAACCATTTATTATTTTTTATTCAATTTATAAAATTTATATTTCTAGAATTTGAATTATAATATATGCTAGACATGTAAATATATAATCCAACTATTTTATATAACTTGTGTTCACGTATTCAATTAGTTTATGTAATTTATTCAATATCAGAATGTTCAACAGTCAAATTTATTTATTTGATTAGTAAGGGTTTTAAAAGTTTTATATCATATTTTTCATTTTTTTAAAAAAGAAATAAGTGAAAATTATGCAAAATTTCAGGAATCGTTACGACGAGCTCGTAAATTGAGTTGTTTTTTTATGATCAAGAGTTCGTGAACAATATTCATGAGCTGTTCGTTGAACCATAGTTCGTGAACGGTTCGTGAACATGTTCGCGAATAACTTTTTTATTAATGAGTCGATACACGAACAAAAATTTTGATTCGATAAAAGTTCGAGCTCGAGTTCGATATATTTTTAACGAGCTAAAACATGAACACTTAAAAGTTCGGTTCGATTCGGCTCATTTACAGCTCTATGTGTGACAATATCCAACTACACGCATGACGCATCCAGCCACAAAATGATCGCCAGTTTTGACTTTTGTTACATAGTTGATTCCACGTCAGTCTAACTCCCGCAATCACACGCCTGTCCATGATTTTCAACCTAATTTAACTCATTTTTTAATGAGTTTTTCTACCACGTGATAGATAATAAGTGCACAAATTTATAAATTTAAATCATTTTGATTAGTTTAGTTTTTTGGAGTCCGGATTTTCTATCTTTTCCGTGTCTCTTAACATGTCCTCTCTTTTCGTATTGATTGGTCGTTTACATTTCACGTGATCAAACAACTGGTACGGGACATATGAATTAAACAACCGACCAATAAGAAATGAGACATATTAGGGGACACGGACTCAATTTTTTGCATGCTGGAGATCCACCATTACTTTAAAAAGGAACCAATTAAAATGAGTTAAATTCATTAATTTGCGCGCTTATTGTGTGTTCATGGGCACAGGGTAGAAAAACCGTTTTTTTAATATGAAAATGTCTGTTGTAGATTTTTACTTATTCAGTTTGTTCCATGTTCATTTTTGAAAAAAATAATGTTTCAAATTAGATATTCAATTCAACTTCTAATATAATATTTTAAATTATTTTAAAACTTACTTTTTAATTTATATTTTTAGAATTAACTCTATTTCACATATCTTTAATCTATATTTCTAAGATCAATCCTATTTCACCTATTATATTTAAATAATATTTCATCCAATACAAATTTTTTATCGATATTCAATTTTCTTACCATGCATAATTTTTTAAAAATGAATATTTATTTTGAAACTTGAGGTGTATTAAGAGCGTCTCTTAAAGGTGTCGATGAAAATTGTCACCATTGCCAAAGTTATGAGAAATGATGTTATATTATTTTCGGTTTCTATAATATTATTTTGACACCTTACCAAAATTTCCTCCGACAATTGTAAAATTGCCAATAATTTATAATTAAAATTAAATAGGTAGGTATAAGTCTTTAATAGTTGTGATATATATTTTTCATTTTAGGTGTTTTGTGCCAAAAATTGACAATTTTAATTACAACTCCTATAACTCAAATAAAAAATAAAAATTCACATCATATCACATATCATTTTGGCACTCTTTTTTGCATTCCTACGAGTAACTCTGTTAACGTTGTACTCAACAAAATGTTATGGGCATGTCCGTCGTTATGTAAGGGTGGTTGAATTGGTTTCATGTATTTTCAAATATTTTGATTATGTAGTAAAAATTAATTATTTTTTTTCCGAATAAAGTGTACATGATAAAGTTTTATTCAAAAAGAAAATTGAAACCTATTAGCTTAAAATATATTCAAAACTTGTGAAAATACGTAAAAAAAAAAAAAAGAGAAGAAGAAGAAGAAAAAGAAAGAAAGAAAAATTCAAACTGTTGTACAAAATGGACCAGAGAGCGTAATATTCTAGAGTCTTTTACTCCTATTTTGATTCATTACTCCGTTCAACATTTTGCAGCTAGCCCATTCAAAGCCCTTAACAGGATGTTGGGTCTTTGCTGAAGTTTTCACTACAAAGAAAGGGTTTTAAAAAACTGGACTATATTTTATGATGGGTCCAGATTTATGCATGGTCCAATCCTCTATGTAAATAGAAGCCCAATGTTAAAATTTAAAGCATCAAGTCACCAGAATTCTCAAGTTACTAAACGTGTATTTGTTGGTCATTTTCATCAGAGTAGCGTAGGTACCCAACCCAAATATTTTTCCCAAATAACGTGACAAAGATGATGTGGCAGAATGAAAAATTTTAATTAGAGAGGTTGGTGTGAATACAGGGGTTCATTTCATTATAACCAATAAAATTAAGATACTTGTGATTTGGAATTTTTTTTTGAACCATTTTGGGGTATATAGCATTTTTCTTTTCGTTACTTGCAGAACAAAATGATGAGTCACCAATACTGCATGTTGTTATTTTGAAACGTGTCATCTCGTATTGACACGTGTTATCTTGAGAATACTTATCGTCTCGGGTACGATGCATGCAGATAAAGCCAAGATGATGGAACCAAACTCGAGGGAATACTCCCTCTGTCCCGTTCAATTCTATATACTTTTTTTTTGGATGTCCTATTTATTTCTATACATATCAAAAGTTACTAAAAGTAGTAAAGTTTTATAATATAAAATTCAACTACATCCACTACTTTCCTCCACTACACCCATTTTATATATAAAATATTAATCGGTTCCACCACTTTACCCACTTTTCTTACTTTTTCTCCTTAAATTATACTTTTTCTTAACCTCCGTGCCCAAACCAAATGTATATATCTCACTGGGACGGAGGGAGTATATAAACATATTTGAAGGATGAGTCACCCCAGCCGCGTCTTTATAGCTTGACACGTATAGCCACGTGGCCAACATGCAGCGCGCTGCAAAAGTAGGGGTTTTTCTTTTCTTCTTCCGAGATCATATCCAGGGGGGTGCTATAAAAATGGTCAATATGTGAATCATTAAAATTATTACTCACTCCTAGGCCAAGGGGTGCTATCAAAATGGTCAATATGTGAATAATTAAAATTATTACTCACTCCCTAGGTCATTTACGTTCGGAAATGGGGCCGCATTTTAAAATTTTATAATGTATAGCTTTCTAAATTATTTTAATTTTTAAATAAAAATATAATATTAATAAAATTTAAAATAAATTGTGAAATTATATTTTATTATAATCTTAAAATACGTGAAGGAAGATAACCTATGGCTGTAAGTATACGAGTGAGACGAATGATGTAAGTATATTTAAAATTAAACACAAAGGCATTATATATTTATGAAATGTGATATATTTTTTTCTTTTGCAAAGGTAATACTAAAAATTGACAGATTTAAGACACCTTATCCCTTCCCTAAAAATCATGTCATCATATTATCATTATCATCATGTGAAATTTTGACACTTTTTTTTACGCCAGCGTTAAAAAAAACTGCCCTAAAGTGATCACTACACAACAACGAATATCTGCTTCGAAAGGACCAAGGTAGTCTTTCATTGCACTGTAGAGCTAGCACGTTTGTTATACTAGGATAAGAATAAAACAACTTTGCTTAAGAACAAAGAGCTAACGACATGTATAACTCTTTTTTTTATCAGATTAGATATGCAAGAGATTTCTTAATCGGAAGAGATTGGTAAATTTTGATCGACAAGAAAACGGTTAATTAATTTAAGATCGTCTAATTTTAGACGATTGAGTTAAGTTGATCAGTTTCGTACACTACAAGAAAAAGGTCAATAGATATCGGTTTTTGACCGATGTGCTTTCTGGACCGATGTCTTTGTCGGTGATGTCCGGGGAAAATAATTTGGGGGGCGCGCGTTCATTTTTTTTAAAATGTACTTACAACATCGGTCGTTCAATGAAGTGATGTCTTAGTAACAGAAAGACATCACATTTATGCGGGATGATGTTAATAAATCGTTTAACATCGGTGGCATGAGTGACCGATGTCTAATATGTGATGTCTATTAACCTTTTTCTTGTAGTGGTATCTATATATATTAGGCCTTAAGTTCCTTAAAATGCAGTTGAAATGAGTTAAATTCGAAGTCAGAGTCGAATTAAGATATCAAATTTAGCGATATAATTCGTAGTTGAAATATATGATGATCCACCGCTAATGGAGGTATTAGATGTTAACTACCTGTTCATGCGGCATTCAATCTATCTAAACACATCAATGAACATGAATAACCAAAGACATCAGTTTTATTAGATTTATAATCATTATAAATACACACTACTGGATGTATAAACTCAGGACATAAAGCAGCAAAACCTCCTAAAAGCTTGGGTTACTCTCTGTGTGCCTGTGCCTGTTCCCAATGTCCTTACCCTTGTGAACCAGTCTCAATGTCTAATGTTGCCGCTTTCGTTTGAGACTGCATCCATTTTCTCGAAAAGGATAATTATAGTTCACAAATGAGTTGGACACATCGGGAACACACAATGCAGCCGAGTTCATTTGGAGCTGATCAGTTTTTGTCCAATCAAATTCAGTGTCCAACAATGTAGATGTGAGCTCTGGAACCGCCCAGGTTTGACTTAGATTCTCAGCTTCCGTCAAGCCTGTAATATTTAGCTCTCGACATCATCCACAGTTGCGTTTAGTACTGATGAGCTACCTATACCTCCAAGCTTGCTGTTGCTACCTGTGTCATCCTGGCTCAAGTTCGGGTTACTAGGCAGATGAGTATGCTCGATCAGCTACCCAGGCCTGAACTATGTTATCGTCAGCATCAAAATTAGCATCAACTCTCCACGCCCGAACTAAGTTCTCATCAGGATCGACTTCAATGTCATCTATGCTGAATATTGGTGCATGATTATCCCCTGGATTGTTATCAAGATTATTACTTACACTGAAGTCTGTATTTCCGAAGATATCGTTGAGTTGCCGTTCTTGGATATCTTCGGAAATACAGACTTCAGTGTCATCCAGCCCGTTGGTTGCCAATTTTCGGACGGGTTGGACGTTACTATATTTACCAGGGGATGTGTTTTGCATCATTTTACATGTTTGTTTTTCAGCACATTTTTCCACTGATGAGAATGTAACTGGAATGTGATTTATTGGTTCCGAACCAACTCTCACTCCAGCAAACAGATAACGCTGGTGAGCTGATACATGGATGTTGACCGAGTGTACGGCAAGATCACATGGTGAACAGAGTAAAGCTCGGTCTTCTCGGCAGAAGAAGTAACCTGGTGCCTCCTGTACAATGAGTATTTGATGATATTAGACTATGAGAGACCAATGTTGTAAACTATATGGATGTGGATGTGTTCTTCTATAGAACTAAAAATTATTAGAAGAAATCTAATATTTTAAAGTACTCAGAGTTAGAGATGCACAAAAGGCCCGGCGGGCCGGGCTTTGACCGGGCCCTAAAAAGCCCGGGCTTTTTGGTTAAAGGCCGGGTCGGACTTTGACTTTGACCGGGTCGGGCCGGGCCGGGCTTTCGGAAAATATCTAAAAAGGCCCTCGAGACGGGCCGCGTCGGGCTTTTTTTGGGCCCAAACCGGGCCGAGCCGGGCTTTTTTTCGGGCCCAAACCAGACT
>PHNY01029707.1:1806-23174 GCA_003724115.2 Anethum foeniculum | reverse complement strand
ATATTAATCTATTGATATATTATCAAATTTTAACTTAGTTAATTAATTATTTATATTTATATATCAAATATT
This sequence comes from Anethum foeniculum, assembly GCA_003724115.2. Lineage (NCBI taxonomy): Eukaryota > Viridiplantae > Streptophyta > Magnoliopsida > Apiales > Apiaceae > Anethum > Anethum foeniculum. The sequence continues at coordinate 23,102 of PHNY01029707.1, read as the reverse complement.
TGTTGAAAATATTAAAAGTAATTTGAATAATCTTTATTATGAAAACTTCTTTTTATAACCTTGAGTGTTTGTTTTTGGGTGGTGTACAGGGACTTGAAACGTGTATAAAGAGTGTATCTAATTTCATTTAATTATAGTATATCATATTTAATATTTAACACTTGTGAAATAACATTATTAACAACTTAATTATAGTATATCATATTTAATATTTAACACTTGTAAAATAACATTATTAACCTAACAATTAAAACCAAACCACATAACCAGAACACATTATCTACCTTACACCAATTATATATAGGATATAATTTTCAACTGCTTTAATATATATCATCAAACATTGCATATCCCCGTGCAAACCCTTTCATTCCTATCTGTATACATACACTCCCAAAACTTACTTGATAATTCACTTTGCTACTTTATTTTCTACCAAACTCTTTCATTTACAATAAGCCAATATCAAACCCTTTAATCAAATGGCCAAAAAGACCGCAAAAGCTTCTGTCTCCCGTAACACCGAAGCAATCGAAACCCTACACTATAACTTTGACTGGGTTGCGACAAATTTGCTGGATGCTCGCGATAGCAATGTTAGTACGATGAAAGAGGAAAATATAGACGGTGCAAAACTATTGCTCAATCGTACTAGTCAGGCTGTGCTCTCTAGTTCCATGGAACGAGCATATTGGTATCAGAAAAACTAGGTATGCTTCTACTACTACCCATTTGATACCGGAATGACTTTTCCATTGTCCGAACTTGTCGTGGATGTCTTGTCAGCTTTGCATGTCTCTCCTGGAAAACTGATGCCATTTGCATGGAGGACTCTTACCTGTTTTGAAGCCATCTAAGCAAGGCACAAGTCGAACATAGATATGGGATATATTCAACTATTCATATACTCTTAAAATATTCAATGGTTGTGGTTTTGGGTTTGTGAACATGAAGAAAGATGAGCCCCTTATTTTGAACAACAAAACCGTGAATGATAAAGGCTAGAAGAATGATTTCTTCTATGTCGACAAGGATTCTTTGGGGGATAAAGCAAATACTTAATGGATCGTTAAAATTTCATAGGTATGCCCATTACTGTCCTTAAATTGTTGATTTACTTTTTGTTTTTTGCATGCAACATATTTGAATATGGCCTTTTCATCTAACATGCTCGTTTCCAAGGCTTTAATTGATCTGTCGGCAGTTTTATGTAATGTGCAAGAATAATTCAAATTTGTATGTTTGTGTTCTCAATCAACTCGTCCTCATGTTAACTATGCCATTCGTGGTCACTAATTCGTAGCCTGCTTTTATCATAATTTCACTTTATTGTCATAATATGATACGAAGTTGTTGGGCTTGGTTTGTAATGGGCCTTAATCTAAATATGTTTAAATAAAGTGGGTCGTAGACATAGTCTTTAACAATAACGTAGAAGTAGGATCAGTAGAATGAGAAGTGGAGTTGCAGTAGGACTTAGTTGGTTTTAGTGGTTCCTATTTTGTAGCATGTATTTGTTTTAGTATCTATATTTTGTAACGTGCAGTTCTGAATGAAATAACAAGTCAAGTTGCATTACAGTATTCATCCAAATATACATACAGAGAGTGAGCGTGTGTATTGTGTTTGTTTTATCACTTGGTATCAGAGCCTTGCAGAAGAACAACCCACCTAGTTAGATGGAGACACCAAAAACCAAAGAGAGTTCCTTTGGGTTAAGCTACCCGATGTTAACGAAAATGAATTATACAGCGTGGTCTCTAAAAATGAGAGTATTCATGCAAGCCCATGGAGTTTGGGAGGAAATCGATCCTAAAGACCCAAAGGTGGCACCTGAAGAGAAGATGGACAAGTGAGCCCTGTCAATCATTTATCAAGGCGTTCCTGAAGACGTACTCCTTTCTATTGCTGAGAAAAAGACCTCGAAAGAGGCCTGGAATGCAGTGAAGATTATGTCACTGGGAGCAGATAAAGTGAAGGTGGCCAAAGCTCAAACGCTGAAGTGTGAGTTCGAAGCACTATGTATGAGCGAAAGCGAATGCCTAGACGATGACTGTCTGAAGCTGAACGCCATTTTGACTAACATAAGAGCTCTGGGTGAGACGGTTGAGGAAGTGTATGTTGTCAAGAAACTACTTAGAGCAGTCCCGTCTAAATTTTTGGCTATCGCCTCTGCCATTGAACAATTTGGCAAGGTCGAAGAGATGTCTGTTGAAGAAGTGGTGGGCTCTTTAAAGGCTCACGAGGAACGCTTAAAGGGAAAAACAGAACCAAGTCACGGACAGCTTATGTTGACAGAAGAGGAGTGGAGGAAACGAGAGACCAATGAGGGACAACTACTCTTGACCCGTGAGGAATGGATTAGAAGGAACAACAAGACTGGAAATCGGAGTGGCGGTGAAAATCGTGCAAAAGATGGCACCCGTGGAGCAAGAGACAAAAGCAGGGTCCGTTGCTTTAATTGTCAAGCATACGGACACTTCGCGGCTGAATGTCGCAAGCCACGTCGAGATCGTGATGTGCAGAAGGAGGCGAACCTTGCACAAGTTTTGGAAGAGGAGCCAGCGTTATTAATTGCAGAGGTGGGAAAAGTAGAGGCTAAAGCCTTGATGCTGAAGGAAGATTTAATCATCCCACCCATGAACTTAATGACAGAGGTACACAAGAAAACAAATATCTGGTACCTCGATAATGGGGCAAACAATCATATGATGGGACATCGTGGAAAATTCAGGGATTTGGATGAACGGGTGACGGGCAAAGTTAGATTTGGTGACGGCTCGACAGTCAACATCGAAGGAAAGGGAACTGTGGTTTTCCAATACAAAAATGGTGAAGAGAAAGTACTCCAAGAGGTATACTTCATCCCTAACTTGCGAAATAATATTATCAGTTTAGGGCAACTCTCACAGACTGGAAATAAAGTAATACTAGAAGGTGATTATTTGAAAGTCTGTGAAGATTGTGGTAGACTGTTAATGAATGTGAAAAGAAGTGAAAATCGGCTGTATAAAATCAGCCTTGAGGAGAGCAAGCCACTGTGTTTGATTGCAAAACTGGAGGAGACCACTCGATTATGGCATGCTCGCCTTGGGCACGTCAATTTTCGAGCTCTTGAACTTATGTTGAGGGAAAACATGGCACATGGATTACCAGAGTTGGTGCAGCCACTGAATAAATGTGAAGGGTGCTTAATGTCAAAGATGGTTAGGAAACCATTTCCATCACAGGCCACATTTACCTCGAAGAGCAGACTTGAGTTGATTCACGCCGACATATGCAGGCCAATAGCACCAACAACACCGGGAGGGAATCGGTATTTTTTTCTTCTTGTAGATGATTACAGCAGGAAAATATGGATGTATCTGCTAAAGGACAAAGGAAGTGCACTCGAGATGTTTAAAAAATTAAAAGCACTAGTCGAAAATGGCACTGAGGAAAGCATCAGAGTTCTGAGGACTGATCGAGGGGGAGAGTTTTGCTCGAAGGAGTTTACATTGTATTGTGAGAAAGCAGGGATACAAAGGCATTATACGACACCATACACCCCTCAGCAAAACGGGGTGGTGGAACGTCGAAATCGGACGGTGGTGGCAATGACACGGAGTTTCCTGAATGAGGCTAAACTACCAGCATACATGTGGGGTGAGGCTGTGCGCCATTCAATTTATGTGCTAAATCGCCTTCCCACCAGTGCATTGAGAGGCAGAACTCCATACGAAGCCTGGCACAGCGTTGTCCCTGACCTGACACACATCAAACTATTTGGATGCACAACAATTATGAAGGTTCCAGCGAAACACACGAGGAAATTAGATGATCGTGGAAAGATTGTTGTGTACCTCGGGAAGGAGCTAGGAACGAATGGGAATAGATTATATGACCCAAGGACTAGGAGTGTTCTGGTGAGCAAAGATGTGGTATTTCAGGAAATGAAATTCTGGCCATGGGAAGAGAAAGAGTTAACCGAAGCCCAGTTTCCTAGCCAATACATTGAAGTGAGCTATGCTGGAGGTGGTGACACTAACACTGAAGAAACAGGAGACAACGGGGAGAACGAGGAGAATCACGTGACATCCCCATCAGCGTCCTCGTTGCAGAGTACCCCACCAATGCACTCAGGGTCACGGTCGACACAAACAGAGTCACTGGCCCAAACACCATCTGCACACCTGGAGTCCCACACAAGGACATATGCAGACAGTTCCGTGGTGAGTTCAGGAGATGAATCCTCCACAGGCCCATGACGTTATAAAGATCTCGCTCAAATACATGATGAGACCGAGATAATTACTTTAATAGATGAACTGATGCTTTTAAAGGTGGAAGGTCCGATATCATTCAAGGAAGCAATCCAGGAGAAGGAGTGGCAGGTTGCAATGCAGCAAGAGTTTGACACCATTGAACGCAACAATACCTGGACTCTCACAGACTTGCCACCTGGACACAAGCCCATCGGCTTAAAATGGGTCTACAAGGTAAAGAAGAACCCAGAGGGAAAGGTGGAGAAATACAAAGCTCGCCTCGTCGCAAAGGGATATGTACAGCGAAAGGGAGTAGATTATGAAGAAGTTGGGAGATTCACCACCTCGATGTTAAATCAGCCTTCCTAAACGGAGAACTTGAGGAAGAGGTTTATGTGTTGCAGCCCGAAGGGTTTGTGAAGGAAGGACAGGAGCGAAAAGTGTATAAGTTGATAAAGGCGTTGTATGGGTTACGTCAAGCACCGCGGGCTTGGAATGCAAGATTGGATAAATGCTTGAGAAATATGGGGTTTAAAAAATGTTTACATGAACAGGCGGTTTATACGAGGCAAACTCAAGGAAATAAGCTGGTGGTTGCTGTGTATGTCGACGACTTGCTGGTAACAGGTTCGAGCACGAAAGAAATCGAGCAATTTAAGTTACAGATGAACACAGAATTTGAAATGAGCAACCTTGGGTTATTATCCTTTTATTTGGGCCTGGAAGTCTCTCAAATGGGTCACATGATTACTTTGAAACAGTCCGCCTACGCGAGGAAGTTACTTGAAAACTCAGGTATGTTAAACTGTAACTCATGCAGGTATCCAATGGAGTATAAATTGCAATTAGACAAGGATGAAGGAGGTAACCAGGTTGATGCTACGGAGTACAGAGGAATTGTCGGGAGTCTACGGTATTTAACCCACACCAGACCTGACATCGCCTACGATGTAGGTGTGGTGAGCAGATTCATGGAAGTGCCAACTATTAAGCATCAACAAGCTGTTAAACATATATTGAGGTATATAAAAGGAACAGTCGATTATGGTTTGGTTTACAGGGCTGAAAGGAATGAAAAGAATTTACTGGGTTTCTCGGATAGCGATTTAGCTGGAGATGTTACAGATAAGAGAAGTACAGGTGGTATGTGCTTCTATTTGAACAAGAATATGATTTCGTGGACTTCCCAAAAGTAGAGAGTGGTTGCTCTATCGTCTTGTGAAGCAGAGTACATGGCGGCAACGCATGCAGCATGCCAAAGTATTTGGCTTCAGGGGTTGTTAGGAGAAATTCTGGGACATCAAGTCGGACCAGTCGTTCTGCATGTGGACAACAAATTAGCAATGGAGCTTATGAAGAACCCAGTTCAACACGGAAGAAGAAAGCATATAGACGTTCGTTTCCACTTTATTCGCCAATGTATTGATCGAGAAAAGCTGGTAATCAAGTATGTAGCAAAACACGAGCAAAGAGCAGACATTTTGACTAAAGCGTTGAGCAGAGTCAAGTTTGAAGAGATGAGGAGCGTGATCGGAGTCGAAGATGTCACAGAAGTAGCTGCAGGTGCACCAAATAAACATGCTAAGATTAGGGGGGAATGTGTTGGGCTTGGTTTGTAATGGGCCTTATTCTAAACATGTTTAAATAAAGTGGGCCGTAGACATAGTCTTTAACAATAACGTAGAAGTAGGATCAGTAGAATGAGAAGTGGAGTTGCAGTAGGACTTAGTTGGTTTTAGTGGTTCCTATTTTCTAGCATGTATTTGTTTTAGTATCTATATTTTGTAACGTGCAGTTCTGAATGAAATAACAAGTCAAGTTGCATTACAGTATTCATCCAAATATACATATAGAGAGTGAGCTTGTGTATTGTGTTTGTTTTATCAGAAGTGTCTAGTATATTTTTCTACGTGACACTTGATTATGGACTTGATGACTCATTTTGTATTGTATATTTTCTTATGTTGCCTCACATATCTGTGTTTTATTATTGCGTATAATATATTCGAATTTGACCATAATGAGAGTAACAACTCAGCAAAACAAACTGTTTAGAAAATTATGGCTTTTCCTGTTAGCGAGAGGTTATGGCCTAATTGTTTGAGTCATCCTATTCGCAATCCTAGAATTTCTGATATTGAGGATTTTGTGAACAAGATGAATAAAGAAAATTATGAAACATGATGGGATGCTCTCTGGGAATTTGGTACACAAGAGTGCTACTAGCAGGTCTCGTAGGAAAAAGAAAACTACACAAGTTGCAAAGCCCTCATCATCTATCCAGAGTCTTTCGTCTGAATCACGTGAGAGCCTCAAGAGTGAGAAGAATGTCGGAATGAGCTCCGGACGCATATATGCCAATGGTATACGTCGTATTCCCAGCTTAGTGATGTACCTCTTTCTGGCTATGTGCTTATCAATTATGATTTTAACGACAATTAAGCCCTTCTATTTGATTGTAGAATTCAAACCACCAGTAATCAGACCACTAATCGTGTCCAACAAAGAACTTTTTGCTAAACGAGCTCGTGACGACAAATTTACGGAGACTAAGTCATCTAAAGCTCCAATGTTGGTCAGCCCTGCTATTAGTCCTTCTGCCAAAAAGTGAAAGTGAATCCGTCCATTACTACTATTAAGTCTGATTCATCAATGCCTCTTGTTGGCCATCCATACAGTGTGATATCAAGCCCTCCACTTTTGCACACCTTCTTTGGGACATGTTATTGCCACAATTCATGAAAGGTCATTCTTTCAAAGGCGTTGACTCCATTCTTAATGACACTGCTGGATACACCTTTCATTAAAGTCTTCTTTTTGACAAATCTTTACCTTGATAGCTCCCACGTTAATTTTTCGCTATTTACCTTACTTTTTATTCATAAACATGACTTGTTAGGCTCTTCAAATGGTGGCCCATGAGCTATATAAGAATGGCCCAAAAAACTCAAGAGTCTTGAAATGGAGCATAAGAACTGTGCTGAAAGGCTTCAACCTGCACAAGAGTTAGTAAGGGCATGCAAAAGGAGTTTGACGAGTTTGCTCTCATGTTGCAGTCTTTAGGGAAGAAAATGTAGGAGGAATTTCAAAAAGTTGATACCCATCATGCCATGAGGACTAGGGTTGAAATGATGCTTTAGTATTTTCATGGAGAATGGGTCTCTTAGTACTTTGATGAAACAATCTGCATCTATAACAAAAGGTACTGTTAAGACGCTTTCCCGTTATATGTCCAAAACGATGATGACAACGAGCAACAGTCGGACAAAAATGATGATCAAAACGAACAGGGAAGCACTCATGTCATTTCTTATCTTTACTATTCATCATGAACTATTTACGTTGAATGCTTGATGCTTTGTTTATTGGTTAAATGTATGGCACTTTATTTCCTTGGTACAATTCTAAACATGTTTCGCATTTATAATAGGGAGTCTGGTTATTTTGTTTGTTCTTTCTAAACTTTTAGCACTCTTCGTCATGTTTGTATCATTATCTTTTAATTACTTTTTGTCAATTATTTCTATCTATCATCTCTTGTTGCGTGTTACTATAACGTCCCCAAATTCGGAATGAGAGGATTTGGTCACACTACAATCTCAATATAAAAGAACCTGGTTAGTCAAAAACATTCACTAGCCATTATCCAACAACAAAAATATAACATCTGCGACCCCAACTATACCAAGATATTTTAGGTTATATTGCTAAAATAAGATTCCAAATTCCACAAATATATATTTTTTACTTTTATTACTCTTTTTCAACAATTTCTGAGTTTAAAAACTTGCACCACTGGTGTATTTTCGAAAAGATGTATACCGGGCCAAATTATTCCATAACTAATATATAAATATAAAACAAATTTATACAATAAAACTTACTCATTTTTTTTAGTATTCTGAATCAAACCTTCCTCTTAACATCTTTCTCTTCTATTCCCGAACTACGCGGTTAAACTTTGCCAATCCACCTTTCACTGGAAGGTTAAATGTAAAACAGGTAAGTATGAGTGAAAGAAATGTTTAGTAAGATTATTAAAAACATAATAAGATAACTTTAAAATATTTATGGGTTTTTCAAATAAAGCTGAAATCTGCTATCATGCTGAACATTTAAAAACATTAAGTTTTTGAATTGCCGAAAGAGGTAAAGTATTCAGTATTGTTTAATCTCAAGAATATCAAAATCATTTTGATAATTTGAAATACTTTTTCGTTAAATCTTTTGGTAGTTAAACAACAGAGGGTTGTTTCCCAGTAAGGGGGTTGGATACAATTATGTAGATAAAGCAAAATATGAAACAAGTATGAAACAGTTCTATTAAATCTTATATAAAACTGTTACAAAACTCTCTCAAGAAATGATGTTCTTGAGAGCTACTAGGTTACAATATTTCTCGAGATAGATAATCACAATGATAACCTATTCTATATTTACATAACAAATACAGCTACCCTATCAATTATACAAGATAAAATCAATTTGTTTAAATATATATCTAATTGATAGCTGTAAAGTCAGGAACCGACATATCAATCTTTCCTATAAACCAAGGATCAAATCAATCGGCAGATACTCTGTAAATCCTGATCAGGTTACAAATCCTGACAACCATCAAATAACGGCGACGTCAACAAATCCTGATTAGTTCTTCCCCAGTCAAATCCTGACAACCATTGAACAGTGTTTTCAACAATATCCCCCAATTTATGCTTTGTGAAATAAAATATAAATTCTTGCTCAATGATGCCAAAAACATATCAAAAAATGTGAAATATATATATATATATATATACACATATATATATATATACATATATATACATATACATATATTTTTTTTATGTATTTATTGAAACAACCAAATCTTAAAGTTCCTGTATTCTTTAGTATCTTCTCCCAATTGATAAATTGCAGGTCTGAGATTCAGAATTGGACTTCTAACACTCTGATGATTTTCCAATAAGATGTAACAAGCCTTGGACCGTCAAGACTAAATTATAATTGTCTTGTGTTTATAAGAAAGCAGAATTTCTTTGCATTTCTAACTCCTGCTATTGAAATTTAAGTACAAATGCTTATAGTTGCCATCATATCTTGCCTCCTTATCAAAAAATCGTCTCCTTATGGTATCAAGAATCATGTTAGACCAACTCTTAGTAGTCCTATTCTGAATCCATAGCAATCCATAAAAAATCATGAATATACTTTAATTCCTTGGTTGGCTTCATCATGAGCTGTTCTCTAGACAAGATTTTCACTTCACCATTCACCATGAAATAAAGCATTTTCCGTTTGACTTTTGCACCATCAAAACTATCATTAACTATTTTGATAGCTTCAAGTTTATGCTCGGCAGTGACACCTTCTCCAAATCTATTAGTAAATGAATGGGAATCTAGAAGTTCCAGATTTGAGAACTTTGCATTAGTATGACCAATACCTCCTCTAGGAAAAATTCGATCTGTTTCATCTTATGTTAACACTGAATCCAACTAGGTTCCTTTGTAGATTTGTCTTGACCATTTTCATAATTAGAAGCTTCACTTCTCACACCACTATATACAAAATTTATAAATTTCATTCCTCCAGAATAGTCAAAAGAATCTACCTTCTTCCACTTCATATTTGACTCTCTGATTGGAGCATAACTAGGCATTAAGATAGGAATCTGCCTTTAAGATCACGCCATTTCTCTGACCTAGATCCTTTAATTCTTGCCTTATAATAGACATTTGTTCCCTCAATAGTCCTCTTGATTTCTTCAGACATTCTTCTTTCTTCTTCACCCACTTCTGTATTATGACAATCTACCACAGTAGAAGGCACAACAATGTTTAAAGAATCAAGAACATCCTTATGAATCTGAATCTGCATCTGTATTAGAATTCGGAGTAGCACTGTTGTCAGGATTTGAAGTAACAGAGTCATCAGGATTTACATCAACTTCAGCACTATTAGAGGTTGACTTAATTGAATTTTTCTTGCGTATGATTGGTTCTCCATCATAATCATATTCCTCATGTTCTTCTTCTTCTCCTTGAACTAGCTTCCTACCTTCAATAGGCTTAACATCAATGAACTCAAGAGCAATTAAAAGTTTGGGAGGTTATGATTGTTGATCAGTAACATTTTCAATTCTCACACCACTTGACCTGGCTCTTCTAGGCACATTGACTTGATCAATTGTAGGAGTCTTTCTCCTTCCTCGTATGCCTCTAGTTTTTCCAGAACCTCCTCCACTATTTCTTTTTCCTCTTACAGAAGCTTGAGATTGAGCTTCAATCTGTTCCATCAACTCTTTTTGTTGTCTTATCATTTCTTCTAAGGATAGATCGGGAAATTCTTCTAATAAATAACCCAAAGCCTTTCTTGCATTAAGCTACTCAACCCTCTTGTCCTTGTAATACATAGACACTAATTCCCCATCCTTTGTTCTGTATTGTTTGAACAGATTCCTTGCATCTTCAGTATTATCAATGATGATCTCATCACCTTCAGGATTTCACTTTCTGTCAGGATATGAGATTGAGTCACAATAGTAATTGTTTTGACTCCTGATGCAGAAACATGAGTTAGCTACTTTGACTGAGTTTAAATCTTAATTGTTGAAGAAGTTATAAAAGCACCATCAGAAGTTTCTTTAGCTCTAGTTGCTTTATCTCCATCATCACCAGTATTATCATCACACCACCAGGAGCCCAAGACCACTCACTTAATCTAAAATTTAAATATTACACAAGAACCCTTTTAAATTTTTATGAGAACCCACTTAATAGAAGTTTAATCAAATATCACCAGAAAAACTAAAATAAAAATGAAAACAAGCCTAAAAGAAAGTCATAGTTACGAATAATAATGTAATAATTCATTTTTAAAAGATGAAAACGTCTAGGAAACAAGTCTAAATTATTTACTTTTCATATATATAAATTTCGTGTTTTATTAATCATTGTCATACTTATTACTGTTTTAATATTTGTATTACGAACCACCGGGAAATATTTATGGGTCCACCATTGCATTTGAATACTTATGTAATTTAATCTTTTCAATTGTAGTTATAGTATGAATTTAATTATAAAGGCTTATTGACCTTTTGACTCTTAAAGTAATACCGTTTATACCCATAAACTCCAAATGAAAGCGGTCGTACCTTTTAACCTCCAAGGTAATGGGTTTTATACCCTTTTACCCTTATACCATTACAAAGAAAATAACGGTATAAATCGGAGGGACAAAAAAACATTTATCCCTCCGATTTGGTTTAAGGGTTAAAAGGTATATTTCTCATGATATACTTTTATATTGTAATAAGATTGGAGAATCTTTAAAAAGTTCCAGTATAATTTATTAGTTAAAATACATGATGACTACATTCTTATGACCAGAATCACTATGCGCTCTAGTCTTGCGTCATAGGGGTACTGTACCTTCAAAAGCAATGACACATGACCAGTCAAAAGATAATAAACATATTAGTGCAGAACACACACAATATTAGAGAACAATTAAAGGTAAGAATACACAAATTAAAAAGGGAAGCTCTATATGACGGGAGTAGTGTTGAAACCAATGTAAGGATGCAACATTAAACCAATGTTATTATCATGCGGAAACTATTTTTTTTCCATAACATGACATTTTCTTATGTTGGGTGCTTCTATCTACAGAAAATATTTTTGCAACAGAGCTGCTGAAACTCTAATAACCTAAATCAACCAAATCTTATATAAAAGAACTCTAAATTTCAAAAAATAATTCATACATAACTGTTAGCCCTTAAAGTATATTGCGATGTATTTTTTCATCCTTAAAATATTATTGAATATACCTATTAACCCTTGTAACTGTTCTCGTTATTTTACTAGCTGCCATTCCGGTGACATTGTTTTTATTGTTGCAGTATCCTCTACTTGTGGAACTGTACAACTCGGAGGGACAAATGTCTTTTTAGTCCCTCCAATTTATTTCGTTGTTTTCTCAATAACGGTATAAGGGTCAAAGAGTATAAAACCTACGGCCACTTTCATTTGGGGTTTATGGGTACAAACAGTACTACTTTAAGGGCCAAAAGGTGAATAAGCCAATTATAAATTTTGTCTGCATGTGCCAATGATGTTAAACTCGACTACATTTATTTTAATTTATGATTCTCGAAAAAACTAGATACGATTCGAAACTTGAAGGATTTCAATTTGGGTATTGAGTTTTTAATTTGAATTTTTTTTGACAGAAATAACGATTTCATTAATGAATTGTATGAAAAATACAATAATCATTGGTTTAGCATATCTTCCATTCACAAAGTTTATCATCTAGCCAAAGGTCTTGCAAAGATGTCCCCGAAAATTTAGAAAATAAAACCTTAATGTCTGAAACGATAACCCACAAAAAAGGCCTCGTTAAAACCTCACAAGAGTAAAACCCTATAGGAAAATACTCTAGCAAAGAAAAAGAGTACCCTCTATAAAGTATATTATGTACAAAACTAATAAAATAGTGTCTTCCGATAGTTGTAAGAAATCCCTCATTCATGAAAATTCATAGCGAAATTGTCTTGAACTCCGAGATCTCCGGCTAGATAATTGTGCTTTAAAGTCTGAAAAGAGGATACCCATTAAAACTCTTCCAACAATCCAGAAAATAAGAACAAAAGAATCAAAGTGAATATATTAAAAATAATAAAGAAAATTATACTTGATAATAATTTATTGTAAAAAACATATGTACATATAATAATTCGTTAAGAGAAAAAATGAAATAAGATCTAAGCAAAGAAAAACTTTATTCAGAACCTAAAAATAAAATAATATATAAAATAATCTAATTAAATACACAAATAAGCCAACAAAACTGCACATGATTGCCTCTAAAAGGCCAAAAAATATGTCATCAAAAGGCCTCCCATTAATGAAACAAAAAAGCCTACAATTAAGCCATTAATTGAAAATATCCAACCCCAACACCAATCCCACCTGCATCATCATAATTACCGCCCGTCGCCGCCGACGTCCGACGGTGATCCGGCCAAAATCCGGCCACAAAAAAACTCATTTTCTCCCCCCTATTTCGATTACCCATAACACGATCTACACCCCTTAATTGTATGTTTTTAATTTGAATTTGAATTTAAATTTGTTTATAAAATCCAAAAAATATTTGAATTTAAATTTAAATTTTATAAAACATCGCTTCTAAAAATGCCTAAATGTATTTTAAGTGAAACAGTCTAGCAGGGTTTTGAGAGTCGACTCACGTTCTAGACGTCACTTCTCCGCCTTCCAATCCTTTATCCTCCTCCCCTTTCGCTCTCCCATATTCTCTTCTATTTATCAGTTTTTTCAATAAAACCGAGATCTAATCCTTTTTGCAGTAGATCTTGTTGAGTACCATGTTATCAAGGTTGTTTGTCCTGCCCATCTTTTTGGGATGTTAATGTTTTATGTCTTGATAGTTTTATGTGCCCTATTACGGGTTTCAGTAGTTTTTCTGGAAAAAATTTATATGATGTTTTGGGAGATCTGCAAGACTCGCATCGAACCTGGGACCATGGTGGATATTGCAAGAGCTCACATTTCACAACAAAAAATTGTTCATATTTTGGGAGTATTTGTTACTCCAATATCAGTTGATGTAACTGATAGTTTTGAACACTGGGCTACAGATAACACTTATGTGAATGTCAATTGTAATGCTACTAGTTTGAGAACCGATGTAGGTTGGATTGATCGAGATGTCATTGTAATCCATTTTCTTTTGAAAGAATTTAAATATTCTATATGTTAAGCAGTCTGAAAACAAAACGGCTATTGATTTAACATGTTGTTTGTTTCACAATCAGATTGTAGTCGACAGTTCGGAGATTTGTTCCGGCTGGGTTCTTATGTTTTAATAAATCTTTTGCTTGTTCGTCAAAAAAAATGCCTAAATGTCAACGAGACGAGGGAGGCATGCCCCTCAATATACAGGCCTTACAAGATCTCGTCCACCATACTACTTTAATGAAAGATCTTTTTAATTTGATCTTTATTATGTATTTATTATTTTATAGAGGTAAGATGATTTATTTTTAAATGATTTTTTTGCATGCAAAAAATTTCAAATAATCGAGACTTAAGTACTATTTAATATTTACCTAATATTGGGTAAAAGATTACCTAATTTGAATCAGTTCAAAATGGAAAGTATATAACGTTTTGAGATTTTGTGTTATTCAATCATTAATTTAAATTATATTTGAAAATTGAAGATGTTCAATTATAATTCGTTCAAGTTTTAATAATTCATGTTTTCGTATATCGATAAATTTATTAAATATTAATGAAATAATAGATTTCCTATTAATATTGGTTGTTTAAAAATTTTGACAAAAATATAAAAAATTTTGTTTAATTTAACCAAATATCTCTATGTTAACTACGCAACATTTCTTAGATTTATAATCATGTATATATTTATTAAATTTATCTATGTTACATGAACTTTGTTCAATAAAATACTTATATTAAGCATTAACAAAAATATTATACATTTTTGTGATATATTTTGCAAGATTCCAAAACAAAACATGTTACTGAGCATATATAATTTAGTACCAAAGATACTAGAAATTTTTTTTTCCTCCATTTTTAGAAACATGTTAGGTTAAAATCTTAATTCACTGTGATTTAGGAGTGTAATTCGAGCCGAGCCGGCTTGAACTCGACTCGAGCTCGACTTGACAAATGGGCTCGACTCGGCTCGAATTTATTATCGAGCTCGAGTTTAAACATATTTTCTGACTCGATAAAAAACTCGAGGCAAGCTGAGTTTTTTTTTTACTCGATTCGAGCTCAACTCCATAAACTCGAACTCGACTCGGCTCAAATCTGAACTTGATTCTTTATTTATTTATGAAAAAATATATTTTTGTGTTTCTTAGTTTACTTATCTTTACTCAACTATTTATATATTTTTACAAATTAACTTACCATTTTTCATATATTACGTGTATTACTTACAATTATATTTGATCAAATTTGTAGATTAAATTAGTTCTGATATGGGCAAAAAGTAATCCTTAAGACATAATTAATGATGTATTAATTATGTTGGGAAATTTACGTCCAAGGTCCAAACACAAACACAGATATTTACTGTTCATGTCCAAGGTCCAACGGTAACCACGAACGAAGGCCCACCAAGGTGACCCGGACTTAAAGTCCAACATGTAACCGACTTGTCCGAGGAAGGATCTAGAATCCACCACCTCAAGGAGTCCTGGTTACCTTTATGAAGAAGACTTGTCCACAAAGACTCTAAATCCTCATCTAAACCCTAGGTTCAAACACCTATATAACATCTAAAACCTAGGTTCAAACACCTATATAAGTGGCCTGACCCCTCACCTCAGAACTACGTCTTGGCTTGATTCTCTACAGTACAGAGATACGTAGGCACCTCGTGAGGACCGTGTAGTCTCGAACACGAGTGCAGCCATTAAAGCTCGAAGCTCATAAACCCTAACATTAATTACGTACGAAACCCTAGATCTATTCCATAATATTTGGCGCCGTCTGTGGGAAGATTACATCAACCATATCAACCATGGTAAGAAAACGAAGCCGATCTGAAGAACCAACTACTACTCGCACAGTAGCATCCACTGTTGAGATTCCACCACATTCAAGCTACCCCTGTCAAGGAGGAGACGTTTCGGTGGTGACAACGGATCCTGCTCTAACACAAGGGATGAATCCCCCAATTCAAGATCATATTCTTCAAGGGACGAATCCACAAACTCAGATGGTGTATACACCATTGAGCACTCAAACACCTGGATTCTAGATGTCTATAACCGCCATCCCTTCAAGAACTAACCCTAAGCCCACATATGGGATGCCTTACCTACCTAACGTTGGAGGAAGCGGTCATGCACAACAGCCCGAGTACATACGAGGCTTGGCCCCCATCCCTGAAGGACGTGACTACTATGGTCCTTATACTGAGGACGATGGTACTGAACAATCTTCGGAGGAAGACGTCGCCCCAAGGAGGAGACGTGCTGCAAGTAGACTGAGCCCAGGGGGCACTCTCAATGACAAAGGGCTCCAGAGACAGCCTCGCGAAGCATTCAAGAAAGGATAAGGGCTCATGAGGCCGATATCTAAAAGCTTAAACATGTCATGGAGAGGTGACAATCAAGGAACACGTTGACTTCAGGAAGGTCAAGGGATAGGCCTCCTATCATAGATCTGGAAGATCCACCAAGAAGAAGGAGGGTCGTTATCCCTGGGGCTGATCCCCATAATTTAATGCCTCTTGGAGATCCCGATGATCCAAGACCTTCATTTATCGATGAGATCATGAATTATCATATCCCAAGGAAGTTTAAGATGCCCACCATCAAGGCGTATGATGGAACTCGAGATCCGGCTAATCATGTAAGGATGTTCTCAAACGCCATGTTGCTTCAGCCCGTCAACGAAGCTATCAAGTGCCAGGCATTTTTGCAAACACTGGGGGGGCATGGCCCAACAATGGTACAGCCGTCTACCCCTAAACTCTATTGGATCCTTTAGAGATCTCAGTCAAGCCTTCATAAGGAAGTTCATAAGTGGAAGGGTGCATGAGAAGAGTTCGGCATCTCTCATGAGTCTTGAACAAGGAGTAAAGGAGTCCTTGAAAGACTATCTGAATCGATTCACAAAAGAGGCCCTGAAGGTTCCGGATATAGATGACAAAGTGGCCATAATAGCCCTGCAGCAAGGAACTAAGAACGAACACTTCAAGATGTCCCTGGCCAAGCGTGGACCTGAGAGCTTGCTGCAACTCTAAGAGAGGGCCGGGAAGTATAACAAGGCTGAGGAAAACATGAAGAAGGTTGTGACGAGTAATGAGAACTTGGGCAACAAGAAGCGAAAAGCGGAGCAAGAGTATGATGCCAAGGACAAGTATCCTCGAACTAGAAAAAGCTCAAATATTGCTCCTAAGAAAAATCAAGGACCAAGGTTCACTGAGTATGCAAGGTTGAACGCTCCAAGGAGCCAAAACTTGTTGGAAATTGAGAAAGACAAAGAGTGAGATGGCCGTAGCCACTAAGGGGAGACCCCAAGAAGAGAAATAAGAGTTAATATTGGAGGTTCCACAAAAATATTGGTCACAACACCGACGACTATAGGCAACTCAAGGATGAGATTGAGTATCTGATCCGTAAAGGAAAGTTCGACAGGTTCACCAAGGGTGAAGATGGCGGAGGCCCGAGAAAAAACAACAATCGAAGGGACAACGATCATGATCGAGATTGGCCAGTGATTAACATAACCTCTGGAGGCCAAACAGTGGCTGGGACAACTAAGAGCTCTCAAAAAGTTTATGCACGAGAGGTGATGAACATAGTTTGTGAAGCTCCGAAATGAGCCAAGACTGAAGTAGCACTCGGATTTGATGATTCTGACCTCAAAGGGGTAACGTTCCCCCAAGACGATCCTCTAGTTATTACCCCAGTAATTGGAAATTGTCCGATAAAATGAGTCCTTGTAGACAACGGAGCCTCGGTGAATATTCTATTCCATGACCCATCTGCGGGTTCAATGGAATGGAGTAGAAAGTTGAGGGACTCATTTAATTTCCCATGACAATTGGGGAAGAACCAAGAGAGACCACTCAGATGTTAACTTTTCTGATTGTCAAGGCATCGTCCACTTACAACGCAATCCTCGGAAGGACAGGACTTCATGCATTCAAGGTTGTGCCTTCGACATATCACACGAAACTGAAGTTCCCTACCAGAAACGGTGTGGGAGAAGAGAGGGACGATCAGAAGATAGTTTGAAGTTGTTACATGGCCGGGCTAAGGCCAAATGGAACCGGGGGGGCAGGTCCTCCTTATAAGAGACATGGATATACAAGAAAATGAGGAACGTCGAGGGAAACCAGCTGAGGATTTGATCCCAATCTCCCTAGACCTCTTAGAACCGGATAAGGTCACTTACATTGGAGTGTCTACTAAAGAACCCCTGAAGGGCCGATTGATTAGATCTTACAAGAAAATAATGATGTATTTGCTTGGACGGGAGCTGATATTCCAGTGATTGACCCCGAACTTATAACTCACAAGCTGAACGTTAACCCAACATTGAAGGCGATCAAGCAGAAGAAAATGACTTATGCCCCGGATAGGCTGGAAGCCATTAAGCAAGATGTCCAGAAACTCTTGAAAGCTGGATTCATTGAGGAAGTTCAGTTCGCTGAATGGTTGGCAAACCCTGTCATGGTCAAGAAACCCAACGAAAAATGGAGGGTGTGCATTGACTTCACTGATTTGAACGATGCATGCCCTAAGGACTGTTATCCCTTACCAAGGATTGATATCCTAATTGATGCCACTGTTGGGCATAAGATACTGAGCTTCATGAACGGTTTCAGCGGCTACAATCAGATTAGGATTCACAAGGACGAAGTCCAAAAGGTATCTTTCGTGACTGACTTTGGTGTCTTTTACTTTCTTGTTATGGCCTTTGTGTTAAAGAATTCAAAAGCCACATACCAGAGATTAGTGAATAAGATATACGCCCATCAAATCGGGAAAACCATGAAGACCTACGTTGATGACATGCTCGTCAAAAGTCTAGTTAAGGCCAGACCATATTGATCACCTTAGATAGGCATTCGAGGTGTTAAGACACCACAAGATGATGTTGAATCCTGGCAAGTGTGCTTTTGGGTAGGTTTTGGAAATTTTTTGGGTCATATGTCTCAAAACGAGGAATTGAGGCAAACCTCGACAAGATCAAAGCAATCCTCGACATGAAGCCACCACACTCCATAAAGGACATTTAAAAGTTATCTAGAAGAATAGCCGCTCTAGGGAAGTTCATCTCCAAATCAGGAGACAAGTGCCTTCCATTCTTCAAGACTTTGAAGAAAGTGAAGAATTTTGAATGGACAGTTGAGAGCCAAGAGACCTTTGAACAGCTAAATAAGTACATGACTGAAGCCCCGTTGTTGGCCAAACCAAGTCCAAAGGACATTCTCTATCACTACCTTGCAGTTTTTGAGCAAGCAGTAAGTGATGTCCTAGTAAAGCACTACAAGGAAAATAGGCTCAGACAAGTGTTTGTCCCCGTTGTCTGGTAGCTAGATTTTCTGTTGAGTATTGAGATGCCGTCTGATACGCGTATCAGACAACGGTAGCCAAGTGATGTGTGAAGCTCTACAGACAATGAAAGTTGTTAATATTAGTGTTGTCTAATATCCAGAAACAACAATAGTTTCTCTAAAAACGGTTGTTAGAGGCTATATAACTCAAGTGTTTTGTGAAGCCAGGAAACACTTGTGTTATATTATCACAAATAATATAACTTTAAAACAAAACATACAACACCTTGCTTCAGTTGGATCATTGTTGTCCATGGTAACACACAACACATTTTAATCTAAGGACCTCTTGTGGTAATTTTCTACGAACAACGGTTTGGTATTTTAAATGAATCATAAAATAGCAACATACAATAGTTTTCTTCTTACAACATGTTGTTTGAGTTCTTTAATATGATACATTCAACTTTTTATAGATAACTGTTTATTTTATGTTGTATGAGTTTTCTTTACACAAAGGTTCATCAATATAAAGCATTGTTCTAGTCATAAAGACGTGATGATTTTATGCAGTTAAGGTATTCAAAGTATTGTGTGATACAAAATATATGAAAATTTCTTAAATAAAAATATGTTCACACATCAAATATAGTACGAAGAAATAAGGCCAAAATAATGGAATATACTACAAACAAACTCCATTTGGGAAAGGAGGAGACAAATTTTGTCTCTTCTATTTTGTCTTGTCTTCGTGAGGTCACTGAAGTTGTTACAAGGTCTGAGTTGGGCTTTCTCCTATAGGATCTGATAGTGGTAATGGTACTATAATGAAAAAGTGAAGATATAGAAATTTACGTCCACAATGAACCCTTTATTGAACCATGGCTAAGAACTAGTTTCCTTCGGTGTTATAGACATGCTAGCGAGGTGGGACTCAAGATCTCCAAAACGAGCCATGGCTGGAACCTGCAACTTCCTTGTTCTTCACTAATTTGTTTCCAGAATCTCAACTCTGTACTTGGTACAATATCTGAAGTCTGACAAGCTCTCGCTCTAACATATCGTGCTCCACTGTTACAAATATATCATAATTTGATCAATAATTGTTGTGAAAATCGAGTTGTGTTAAAGGAAAGTGAAGACAGAGACATTTACTATTTCTAACTAGCGCCTCCTGAGATAGACTTTCTAAACGTTGCCTCATGGCTCTATTTTCCATATCTAATATAAGATTCTGTTGTTTAAGAAACTTAAATTCTCCTGCTAGTTTTAAAGTTTCAGTCTGTCATGAAAAACATATCAATTTTTTTATCAGAGTTTTAACTGCAATATGATAACTTAAGTAATTAGTAAAGGTTTAATGACTTAACTTTCATCCATTTACCTGAAAAAGGTGGAGGTGCCTTTCAAGTTCAGCTATGTATTGATGTTTTCTAACACGAGATCAGTGAACTGATTGCCTGCATTTTCATAATAATTTACGAGTTATACTGTGATCACAGGAATAAGAACACTTAGTAGTCAGTATGTTATAGAAAATTTTGAAGCAAGAGAGATGATTGAGAATTTATATTTTAAAAATATAAAAAAAAGACTTTTATTGTATATAAGAACCAAATGCTTACTGTTTAGTACATTATGCCTCTGATTTTGATGTAGAAGGCTTAGCATGCGACTGGTCACTACTTTCACGATTCATTTTGTCATTTGTCTCTATGGCTGCAAAGGTTTCCTGATCAGCAGACCACTAATGGCTCATGGAACTTAGAGCGTAATTCCATCTCTAAAAAATGATACGCCATGATTCAAGCGTGATCCTGTATTACAATAATGGATAATATGGTAACTTGAATTGGAGATGAGGATCCATGTATCCGGTGGAACCACCATCTATATACAAAGCACGGTTTATGACTGAATATTTGTATAAACTCATGATAACCTGCACCTATAAATAGTAAAATTTAT
>PHNY01029691.1:22508-33663 GCA_003724115.2 Anethum foeniculum | reverse complement strand
TATATATATATATATAAGCCTTAAGATTTTCCCGCGAAAGACGGTAGAAGGGAATTCACTTAAGTCTTTAAACAAGTATAAACAATATATATAGCCAAGTATAAGGGCAAATAAAATTAAAAAATAAAAACGATAGCTTTTGTGATTATCTTCCCACGGAACACTAATGGTGCTAGAAGGGAATTCAAATCAAGCTATAAGTAAATCCTTGTACGAGTTTGTTTCTTTCTTGAGATCCGATATAAGAGCTTAAAAGATGAAGATGTGTTAGTATAAAACTTCTTATATGAATATAAAATTAGTAGATTAGGTCTCGAAAGAAAAAACTAAGATGTTACCACTTTTAAAGATGAACTTAGAAGATCGCCGGAAAAGTTCGCCGGAGGTTCGGCCGGATTTTGGCACTTGGGTGAACTTGGGCAGCCCTTCGAGAGGCGGGAAAGTGGTATGGATGAGCTTTTCTTGGGATGGATGAGCAATTGGGTGGTGGAACTAAGCTCGAAAAACAAAAACCTTGAATATATGATATATATACTTATAAGTAAGAAGGTTTTTGAGATGAAGTTTTGGGTTTGGATATTAGAGAGTGTATACAGAGGATACTTCTTGAAATTCCCAGGAATTACTTAGCTCTTAGCTTGTTTAAAAAATGGTGTGAAATGGGTAGGTATTTATAGGAGGAAGTGGGTGGAATGAATAGTGGACATTTGATTAAAATGAATGGTGGATGGTTAATATCACATTGATTGATGGCATGGATGTGCTATTTGTGTTTCTTTGCAACTTGCATATGTGACAAACCACTTTACGGAGCTGGTCCATTTTTATTTATTAATTAATTCTTCTTTTTAATTTAATCATTAATTATTTACTTAATTAAGTAATTAGCACCATTAAATATGACAACTTAGTAAAACCTTCAATAAATACAACCAAAAATATGATAATTACATAAATATCATAAAATGAAGATCTGCCAATTTTTGGTTGAAAAAAGTCAAAGGTAGCATGGTCAAATGCTTAGTCAAAATCTTGGTCAACCCCCCTAAAAATCATATTATGATATTTCTTTTTCAATCTCATTGCTTTGAAAATTAGAGAATATACGTTAATATATATATATTTTTTTTGATTTTTCAGCAAGTGGAATATCTCTTATGTTTATATCTAAAGTATAAATATATTTTGAGAATATTTTTGAAAATATTTTGCTAGAGTTGACTTTCCACTTTTGATTATATCAATTAAATTCATGCCTAGTTGTGAGGATCTACGTGTTTTACATTTTATGTTTAATTATACAAATACCAAAATAAATAGTTAATCGAAATGTCCTTTCATGGACTAATCTAAGTATAATCAATGTGACATTACTTATATATCTAGGATATTTTTTATTCCCTATTATCGCCCCTAACTTCTAAGATAATCCCTTAAGATTTTGTACAAATTGTAAATGTCCTCATTCAAGACTCGCTATTTGTTATTTCATTTTGACTTCGCAAGTATGCTTTTTCCTTTGAGTAGACGGACATTTTTAGCCTTAGTTTCTTTTAACTTGGGTACCCCATGTGAACTTGCCCCTAAGTCTCCAATCATTGTGCACGTGTTGGCTGAATTTCTATCCTTCATGTATGGGTGACGTTGAGTAGTAAACCTTTTGGCGTACGGTGGCTGCATTTAGGACTCCTAGTCTCAAGGCCACGGTCTTGAGAATTTTAATCTTTGAAAGCAAGTGACGCTGAGTTGTAAATCCTTAGGCTTATATTGGTTGGATTTATGAGTTTTGATCTCGATTTTGTCTTCATTTTTCGAAAATAATTTTACAAAAAGTTTATTGTTTGAAAATTTATTATTTTTCAAAAATAATCTTTAAAAAATTTACTATTCAAAAAATTATTATTATTTTCTTTTATTGAATTTGGTCGGACCGGGCGTCGCCTGGACCAGGCAACCCTTGTCGCAACGCCCTGGTTGCGCGCGCCAAGATTACCGTGGTCTCCATGGCGCCAGCTAGTGTCGCGGCTCTTAAATTGTTTTGTGGGTATTTCATAAAATAATGTGCCTTTTTCACCATATGCTTAACTCTTGAGTGTGCATGTTGGTTGATTTTTGGACTTTTAGTCATAAGGCCGTGTCTTCTCGAGATATTTAAATCTTCGATACGGGGTGCCACCCTATTGTAAGTTCATGCTTACACTATTCGAATCTTACACTTTTTGCTTCGACATACCAGGCGATTCCTTCTCCAAAAGTTCCTAGGCGTTCCTTAGATGATTTTAGGACATCTGTTCGCGAGGCCCTAAGCACGGGACTTTGTATCTCCTTAATTAGGCGTTTCTTAATTATCTAACGGCTCTATACTCTAAATCCACTAGGCATCCCTAGGTTAGATTTAGAACCGTTGCCCGCCTGTAACTGTAATTCATATATGTTAGATCTTTACCAGACCTTGGGCTTCTTATGTGACCTATTTAATTGTTGGAGCCATTATTAGACTTTAGGCCTCTCACCGGACCTAATTTATTTATTGGATCATCGATGGATTTTGGGCCTCTTAGAGCAACTCCAATAGGGGTGCCAAATCCTATGTGGCATGGCACTCTTGGGTGTCTTCCTATTGGAGTCACAAGGGTGCCCAAGGGGTGCCAAGAGAAGTTACCAACTTTTGGCACCCTCTTGGCACCTCTTATAAATGGAAAAATCCCAATAGTTGTACTAAAAGCATATATTGTTCATACCCATTATATTACATCTAGCTTTTATATCATTTATTTGTGAACCATCTAGGCACCTCACATGGGGTGCCAACTATTAGACATGAAAGGTGCTAAATGTGATATAAATGAAGGAACAAATAAAAAATTATTATTTATGATGTGTTGGACATATTTGGCACCCTCAAAGTTTGCCTCTATTGGAGATGCTCTTATTGGACCAAATTAATTTATTGGGTCTTTTTAAGACCTTGGGGCTCTTATGGGGCGTCATTTATTTATTGAGATTTCTACAAAACCTTGGACCTCTTTTGGCCCTTATTCATTTATTTGGACCAATATTGGACCTTGTGCCTCTTATGGGACCTAACTTTCTTATTAGGTCACTATTTGACCTTGGACTCCTTATGGGGCCTTGGTTGGGTTACTAATGGATCTGGGGCCTCTTCGAGGATCTAATTTATTTATTTGGTCCACTTTTAGACCTTGACCTTTTATGAGGCCTAATTTGATTTAGTTAATTGATCAATTGTAGTGATCAAAAGCTTTAATCGCCAGCAATATGACAAAGGTCATGTATGTCTACCTCCCTCATAGAAAGGGAGATTTAGAAAGCATATAGATGTTAATATCTATGGTGGTCGCCTCAATATAGGCGTGCTTTTGGCATCAATCACATGACGTCACGATAACTTGGACTTAGAAAGCACATTTTGCCAATACAAACTTAGTCAGGTAAATATGTGCGCCAGGTACCCATCCCTCAACTCTTGCTTACACATCCTCTTATGTGTTTTTTTCTGTGCTAATCTCAGCCTTAAACGCTCATACAATTTTTGTATGGGCTCATAGAGGACTTCTTATAGAGACTTCTGGAGATCAAAGTGCATCTCAACGACTGTTATCAGTTTTCGAACTCATCCAGTTAGCGAGTGAGGTTGGATAGGATTCATCCCAGAACTTTCTTGGCTTTAGCTTTACTGTCTTATTTCCTATTAATTACTCTATTGAGCATTCTTTGATAGAGGATATATGAATCTTAATTATTCATAGGTATTTACTGATGGCTTCACTCCTTGCTTCGTATTCCCCATTTCCTTATGAGATGACCAGTCTTGATTTCTCATACATGAGCTCCGATAGTTTTCGTTTTTGACTGCTTCGTCAAAATAAAAAACCTGATACTCTTTTAGCTTTATATCTTTTTATTGGGGAATGTCTCCATAGTCCTGCCCTCCGACTTCTTGGTTGTAATAGTACATACGACTGATAAATTCAGAAATTACATATGCCTTGATAGCTATTCAGGGCTTATAGATATTTGTGACATTCACCAAACTCTATGACCCATTCTATCAATCCTAGGATTAGGCATGATATTTCTCAAAGATTGGTCTATCATGATTCCAACATGGGTGTTTAAAATCACGTGCATAGCTTGTAA
Organism: Anethum foeniculum; assembly: GCA_003724115.2. Taxonomy (NCBI): domain Eukaryota; kingdom Viridiplantae; phylum Streptophyta; class Magnoliopsida; order Apiales; family Apiaceae; genus Anethum; species Anethum foeniculum. The sequence continues at coordinate 29,502 of PHNY01029691.1, read as the reverse complement.
GAGGTCGTTAATAAGGCCAACACAATCTTTTCTAATATAGAGTTATCCATGAATCACGTCCCATACATAGTAGATAATTTTCTGAACGTTTGCCTCCTCCGTAAGTGCAACGTTCAAGGTTTCATTATGGGTGGCATGGCCAAGTATTTCTTGAATTCTTTGAAGGTTGTTTGGCTTTCGCAACATCATTTTATGACACCTTAGCACTTCCAATGCCTTTCGAAAGTGGTTTATGTGATCAAACTTGCCGAGAAATTTGACTAGCATTTCATTTGTGGAGTCAGGTCGTCTTTGGAGTTTTATATCTCATATCCAGTGGTAGTCTATTAGTGTGCCGACCTGTGCTCTTCAGTGAAGCTTAAGTAAGCTCAATAAACAGCTTCGTCTTACTCGGTAGTTGAATATTTCTATTTAACTAATTTCATATCACTTGAGTAGCTTAAATGTGTATATGTGTGTTTATATATATATATATATATATATATATATATATATAGGAGGATATGGGGAGGTTACGTGACACCTTTAAATCTTCGGAATCTATTTTTCTAATTTTCTTAGAGTTTCATAATTTAAATATGACTAATTACAGTTTGATGGCCTCAACTATTATTGTTTTGCACAAAAATGACTCTTTTATAATTATTGCCGTTTTGGGAGCTAAACTATTATTTTTTTAGTAAATGATTGCATTCCGTCAAATTTATTAACGGACGTTAATGAATTTACCTTTGAATTTTTATAATTGCACTTACATCGCTTAAATAATAATTATTTTGCACAAAAATGACCTTTTTATATTTTATTATACAAAACTTTTTTTATATTAACATTTTATAACCAAATTATTATTTAAAATAATTTAACTAAATTATGCTTTTACGATGCCCAACTAATTTTGAGATATTCGTATCACGTTCTTCAAGTAACTTGAAAGTTCAATTTCAGTTTTGATTATTTTTTAACAAAAAAGATATCGAAATTAGTTTTTTTTTTTTTTTAAAAGGTATTAGAATTTCACTCAGATGTTCGATTATTGTTAAGAGACTGAGAAAAAGTAGAACAGACTAATTTATTATACAAACAATATGAGTTTAATCTATGAAGATACACTCATTAGATGTTTTATATTTCGTATATCGAACTTATTCAAAAAAATTGGTTTTTATATTTTTCGTATAGAAGTCATGCATACTTTACAATAAAACGATCTCAAAGTAAGTTGGGCATTTTAAAAATATAATTTAATTAAATTTTTTAATATAATAATTTGGTTACTAAATTGTGTGTGTGTATATATATGTATATATAAGTCACTTTTGTGCAAAAGAACTAATAGTTAAGCCATCAAAGTGTAATTATAAAAATAAAAAATTTGAATTTATTAACATCCGTTAAAAAAAATTGACAAATGCAATCATCTGTTAAAAAATAATAATTTGATTCCTAAAATATCAATAATTATAAAACAATCATTTTTATGCAAAACAATAATAGTTGAGGCCATCAAACTGCAATTAAGTCGTTAAATATTGTAAATAGAAAATGTATTCTAATTTATAAATAAGAGTAGTTCAAAGTATCATTTAACAAATAATAATTAGAAAACATATCTTAACTTATAAAGTAGAGGGGTTAGATTTATAAAATAAGGTATCCTAACTTATAGAAGAGGGTTCAAATTATCTGGGAGTAGAAAATGTATCCTAATTTATAAAAAAAAGGGGTTCAGATTATAAAAAGAGAGTATCCTAATTTAATTTATAAAGGAGAAGAGAATTGGTTTAAATTTGTATAGAAAATGCATCTATAAAATCGTCTCAACCTAATAAAAAACAGGGATGTACCATGTAGAATTGGCTTTTACCAAAGGTACTATTACGTTTTTGACTTCTATTTGTGGTACCCTAGTATTCTTGTATTTTATCTATGGTATCATTATACTCTTGTTTATTTTTCACATATACAAACGTTAAAAGTGAGAAAAAAAAGTATGAAACCCTTTCTAAAATTGCAACTTTATTTTCTTTTTGGTAAAATTCTAAGTAAAATCATTTGTAATATATATATAATAATAGGATAATGGTTTGGAAAGTAAAAATAATCCCCCACTAATATAAAAATAAAATATGCTATCTCCTTAAATTTTTAAAATATTTTTAGAATTAATGAATATCTAAATTTAAATTTTTAATAAAATATCAAAGATAAATGCAATAATACTTATAAAAGTATTTAAAAACACTTAACATGAAAGTTGCACTTATTGCATTTATTTTACAAGTATTATTGCATTTATTTTTTATATTTCTTTAAAAATTTATATATAATTATTCATTGATCCTAAAATATATTTTAAAAATACTAGAAGAGAGCTTATTTTATTCTGGGGGATCATTTTTATTTTTACAAATCATTATTCTATTATTATATATTTTACAAATGATTTTACTTAGAATTTTGCCAAAAATAAAGCAAAAAGAAAAAAAATTGTAATTTTCAAAATGGTTTGATGCATTTTTTCTCATTTTTAACTTTTTTTAACGTTTTATTGACAGAGGTGTATATGTGAGAAAGAAATTATTTACTGACAGATGTGTATATGTGAGAAAGAAATTAGAGTGTTACCATCGAGAATATCCCTAAAAAATATGACTAAGCTTTCTAAAGAGTAAATTTTTAATTAAGAAAATAACATCATTTGTTGGAGAAGTTTTTTAGTGTATTACAATTTTACCCACGCTACTGCATAACAGTTGAAGATTGAGGGGAAGATTTGTAACATATTGTAAGATTGCGATTTAAATTTTTTTTCTAATTTTTAAAGGAGCGAAGTTCGAATTTACAAAAAAATGATATCTAGGGGTCTGGATTATTTTCTTAACATATTATGAGTTGAAACGACATCTTAATTTATAAACAGGACTTGTCAAGACTAAAAAAAAAATATTATAACTAAATGTACCTCTAAGATCTGTCATCTCTCCCAATTTATAAAAGAGGAGTGTTCGAGTTTATATAGGAATTATATGACTCAAAGTTTATTTAAGCTCTCTAAAATCGTCTAATTTTAAATTTTGATATGAAAATATATTATATCATCTTGTAAGTAGAAACATATGATTAAAAGTTTGTTTAAGTACCTATAAAATCATCTCAATCTCTCTTTTTTTTACTATTATTAGATATTCAAAAAAAATATTATTAGATATTCATAATTTTAAATAATGAAAATTACAATTACTTTTAACGTATTTCAAGTAGAAAAATATATCTTAATATATAAAGAAAAGGTTTTAAAATTTTAAACTTAAACTTACAAAATAGATATTTAAATATTAACATTTTATATTTTATAAAATATATTATATAATATATCTTCATTTACAAAACTTATATCTTTATTTTTTAATTTAACTATTGTTTATTTTAAAAGATATAATATAATAAACTTGTTTATATATTCAAATTCGTATAAGATATTAAATCTAAAATTTTCTTTAACATTTTCAAAGATAAAATATATTTTATGCATTTTGTATTCTTTATATATAATTTTTTGTTATAAACTATCAAATTTCACAATTAAGAACCCATAAGATTATATGATTCTTTTTTGTTAGTTGATGCGTTGAATAAAAAATACCAAAGACATGGAGGCTTGAAATAAAAGAGGAAAGTCATAAAGAGATATCATGTAACTCACTTTTTCCTTTCAACCACCATTTTTAATGTTTATAAGTATGTCTCTTTTTGATAATTATATGACATTTAATTTTTTAATATAATTCCAAGAAAACGTCGATGACCATTTTTTTCCCTTTCTTATTTAAATTGTTGATAAAGTCATTCATGGAAGATGAAACGAGACATGCCCGTCACAAAAAGAATGTTGTGTAAGAAAAATGCGCTCATAGATATTTATAAAGTGTTAACCTTAAAATATTACCGTAAAATAAATTAATTTATATATTTATTTATGCGGCAGTAAATTACTCTTTTTGACGTTTGAGTTTTAGGGAAAAAAAACTAATCCTACATAACAGATACTCATATTATATTAAACTTGTCATTTCGACCTCAATTAGAGGGCGGCTCCCTAGAAATAAATTTATTTAAGGAGAATACGACTTATTAAGGAGGAATGTATTAATATTAAATTATGGTGATGATATTATTTGTATTATATATTCTGAAAATTTAAAAAAACATTGTAATACCGAGCGCGGCTTAATCGACTAGTGTGTATATAGAAAGAGAATCATATTTTAATAAAGACGGCTACTACATGAATTATTAAATTTGATATTAGCCACCCATTTAAATGTATGAGATCAATCTTATTCATTCAATATATATTTCATCATCATCTCCCACAACCCATTAATCTTATCCTCATTTTCATGCACCACCCACATCTCGTTTTTTAAACTTTAATCATAACTTTCGGCAACCGACTGCCTCCGACCACCAATTTTGGCCACTAAAATCATTTCATAATTGACAAATTTTTAAAAAATATCACGTTCAAACCATGACATGACCATCATTTTCATTCATAACTTTTGTACAGTCAATATCATATTTAAATCATCAGATATAAAGAGAAATAATCATAATTAAACAGAGATTACCAAAATTAAATTGTCATAACCTCAACCACCACTTCGGACAATCACCCAAAAATCACCAACTACATATTGAAATCACCATATATATCAATATTAACTATACAGTTCTCCCTTGAAAGAAAGGGTTTATCTCCTTCGTAAGAAAGGGACTAACTCGCTAGAAAGGCGATCTCTCAGGGATGGATAATGACCTGGTGTAAAAGTGCTTGAAATTGGTTATTACTGAGTGAGAAGAAGAGATTGAGGATTTAGGTGGCTCAATTTCAAAGGAATCAAATGATACTATCACTTTTAGTAGAACGAAGGCTTCAAATAGAGAGACCCTATGATATTGAAGCTTTCAAAAAGACCATATCAATTTTTTGGAGACCAGCTAACAAGATGATTATTCGCTCCACTCGGGTAAATTTACTTAAATTCAAATCATTTTATTGGCATGACAAAGAAAAAGTGTTTGAGGGAAGGCCTTGGTGTTTCAAAATATACTGTTAATCCTGAATGAGATTAATGGAGACCAACAACTAGAGAGGATAACTCTTACCTATTCACCTTTTTGGGTTCGAATATCTGATCTCCCTTTCAATACCAAAGTGACTCAGATATTAGCGCTATCATAGAGAGCTTTAGTGAGATCTTGGAAATTGATAATGATGAATTAGGCTTAGAGAGATTTTGTAGAATGAAGCTATTGTTGAATGTGGCTAATCTGTTGCGTCGTTTATAAAAAATAAAAAAAACAAAATAGGGGATGTGATCATAATTGTTTACAAGTATGAAAGACTACCTTTCGTTTGCTACTTATGTGGTCGAATAGGATATAGTGGAAAAGACTACATTTATGTAGCTGAGGAAGAACGAGGAAGCAAGATGAGTTGGAGAAGTTTTCTAAAAGCTAGTCCACGGAGAGGAAGAATGGGTGACAAAAAATGTTGGAAATAATCTAAAGTTATATTGTTTTTTTGATTTAATGTTGCTTTCATAAAGTTAATATTAACGTATGTGCTTGTTTGAATTAGTCTTGGGTTTAAGTTGCTATTTTTTTAGGAGAGCTTTGAATAAATATAGGTAGTGGTAGTCTATTAGGAGTGATTTAGCTATTTTGTAGGAGTCATGGCCTCAGTTTTAATCTTTATATGTATTCATTCTCAGTAATAATAAAAGTACCAACTTTTATATAACTTGTGTGTGTTTTCTAAACGTTGTGTACGTGTGAGTATTGATCTGAAATCTGGGACTTGTGATCAGGTTGTTTGATTGCAAACAACATTTGGTATCAGAGCTGTTCTAATTTTATGCCAAAGTGCAGTTACAGTTTTGAGACAATGGGGGGGAAACAAGGAAAAGATGGTATGATTACGTTAAGTTATCCCATGCTGAGTAAAAGCAATTACACGGTCTGGTCTCTCAGGACGAAGGTGGTTATGCGGCGCAGGGGATCTGGGAAGCGGTTGAGCCTAAAGATCCAAAGGTGGCGACTGAAGAAAAGGTTGATAAGATGGGAATGGCTGCTATCTATCAAGCCATACCCGAGGACATCTTGTTGGCTGTGGCAGAAAAGACAACTGCCAAGAGTACATGGGACACAATTAAAGTGATGTGCCAGGGGGCAGAGCGGGTCAAGAAGGCTAGAGTTCAGACCTTGAAATCAGAATTTGAATCATTGAAAATTAAAGATACAGAGACAATCGATGAGTTCAGCATGACCTTGAATGGTCTGGTGACCAACATTCGTGCTTTGGGTGAATTCATAGGTCCATAATTTAATATATATTTAATACCTATTTTATGTTTGTTTCCAAAATTTTATTATTAAATAAATTATTTTCTTTTGTTTTGTAGGAAAATATATAAAATCAAATTTCAAACAGGAAAATGTTAAATAAGGAAGGAGGTGGACCATTCTTGAAGTCAAAGCAATTTAGGAAAATTGAATACTTATCGGAGAAGAAAAAGGAAAAGAAGGAAACATATCCTAAACAGGATTTGTAATCCAAGACCCGAGCCCATCATATTTTCCTATATATATGAGTCTTCCCTCTTGTATTTGTAGAGACCGTTAGATGGTTTTATGGTTACACCCTTAGACACTAGATCTAGATACAGATCTAGATCTAGAATTTTAGTTATATGTTCTGTTCATCTTTTTATCATGTCTAACTAAATCCTTTCCTAGGATGAAGATGAAGTTAATTTGATTACTCTTGATGTCTTCTCATTCCTATTAATTGATTCTCATGATTTTTCTTGGTGCTTAATTATTCAATTGACAAAGTGATTTTGATGCATTATTGTTACCGAATTTGTTTTTCATAACCTATGCTGGCTCCATGAAGTTTTGATGGGTTATTGTTAGATAACAAGTC
>PHNY01029691.1:4990-19788 GCA_003724115.2 Anethum foeniculum | reverse complement strand
GATTTATGTTATTTGTGAAGGAAAGAGAATTGATTTTAGGGCGAGTTGATATTAATTGTGATTGATTAATGGATTCGGATTCCTAGGTTTTCCATATTATTTGTTATTTGCTAATTAGGTTTAACAAATCTCATCTCAATTTATTTGTCTAGTTCGCCTGATTTTTTTGTTAGGGTATTGAAAATTCATAGTCTCTGTGGATCGATCTGTGATTGCTACAACTAAACACAGTTATTATTATTTTCAACACATCATGAATCAATCGAGGAGAACTATGTGGTGAAGAATCTCTTAAGGGCTGTCCCAACAAATTTTTTGCAGATCACCTCTGCAATGGAACAATTTGGAAAACTCGAGGAGATGACTGTCGAGGAAGCTGTGGGATCTCTGAAAGCTCACGAGGAGAGAATGCGGGGACAAACTGAGAACAATGGTGGTCAGCTTCTATTGACTGAAGAGGAATGGGCAAAGGGAGAGGCGAGCGAGGGGCAACTTTTGTTACTAAAAAGGAATGGCTGAAGAAATCAAACAAGGGTGGAATCGACAAATCTCCAGGACAAAGGAACGAGGGAGTTTTCCTGGAACACGAGGTATACAGGACAAAAGTAGAGTGAAGTGCTTTAACTGTCATGGCTATGGGCATTTTGCCGCTGAATGCCGTAGACCACGTTGAGAAAAGGAAACTAAACTTGAGGTGAATCTGTCACAAATTCAGGATGACGAGCCTACGTTGTTGATAGTGGAGAAAGAAGACTGCTCAACGAACAGGAGGTTGTGCCAAAGTTAAAGATGGATCAAGAAGTGAAAAAAGAGTCAAACTTGTGGTACTTGGATAATGGGGCAAGTAACCACATGACAGGTTCACGCTCAAAATTCAAGGAATTGGATGAAAGTATTACGGGACAAGTGAAGTTTGGTGACGGATCGTTGGTGGGCATCGAAGGGAAAGGGACCATGCTGTTCAAGTGCATTAATAGAGAAGGAATTGTCTTTCGAGAGGTATACTTTATACCCACTTTGTGCAACAATATATTGAGTCTTGGACAAATGATAGAAAGCGGAAACAAAGTGGTTCTCAGTGGAGATTATCTATGGGTATACGATGACAAGAAACAGCTGCTTATGAAGGTTATGAAGTCCGCAAATAGGCTGTACAAAATAATTATGCAGTCAACAAGTGGAAGTTGTTTGCTGTCAAAATCGGAGGAGGCTGCTTGGTTGTGGCATACGCGACTCGGACATGTAAATTTCCAGGCCCTCAAACTGATAACGGAGCGTGAAATGGCGTATGGAGTACCAAGATTTAATCTTCCTAAAGAGATGTGCACGGGCTGCTTGATGTCAAAACAAGCAAGGAAATCGTTTCCGGGTCATGCAAATTTTCATGCTAAGAAGACATTGGAATTAATTCATGGGGACTTATGTGGACCGATAACACCTGCCACACTAGGAGGTAACAAATACTTTATACTTCTTGTTGATGATTTTAGTAGAATGATGTGGGTATACATGTTAGCTAGTAAGGATGAAGCGCTGCAGGCTTTTAAAAAATTCAAAGTACAAGTTGAAAAAGAACATGAAAATCAAATCAAGGTGTTGAGGACAGACAGGGGTGGAGAGTTCTGCTCTAATGAGTTTAAGGAGTATTGTGAAAGTAAAGGAATTGTTCGACATTTCACTACGACATACACACTCCAACAAAATGGGGTTGTAGAACGCAGGAATCGCACTGTTGTGGAAATGGCACGAAGTTTTCTGAAAGAGAAGAAATTGCCCTTAACACTTTGGGGGGGAAGCCATTAGGCATTCAGTTTACATCTTAAATAGATTGCCTACAAGGGCCCTGACTGGTATAACACCGTATGAAGCCTGGAAGGGGACTAAGCCAGACCTTGGGCATGTCAGATTATTTGGGTGTGTTGCGCACTTAAAGGTACAGAGTGGTCACTTGACAAAACTGGAGGATAGGAGTAGGATGGCTGTGTATCTCGGGAGAGAACCAGGAACCAAGGCCTCACGTTTATTTGATCCGTTGAATGGAAAGCTATTGGTAAGTCGTGATGTAATCTTTTAGGAAAACAGAGCATGGGTCTGGGATAATGAAGACAGCGTGAGTCCATGTCAAAATAGGACTTTTATTATATCAGGATAATAGCATTCATGGTGAGGAGTCAGTCACGTCTGGAGAAGTTTCAGCAGCAGTCAATCAGTCACGACACAGAGGCAAATTCAGGGTCAGTTGACAATGGGGAAACAAGTGCAGCATCAAGTGATAGTGAAGAACCTACGAGGTTTAGACTACTGAATGAAATATATGATGAAACAGAGGAAGTCGAGATAGAGGATGAATTAATGTTCTTGGGTGTCGAAGAACCAACAGACTACAAATAGGATGTAAAGACGCAGGAATGAAGATCAGCTATGCAGAATGAAATCGATGCAATAGAAAGCAATAACACCTGGGAATTAGTAAGTCTACCACCAGGGCAAAAACCAATCGGGTTAAAGTGGATTTACAAATTAAAAAGAGATTCTAAGGGAGAAATTGTAAAATACAAGGCGAGATTGGTCGCGAACGGGTATGTTCAAAGGCAAGGTGTTGATTTTGATGAGGTGTTTGCTCCGGTGACGCGTCCAGAAATAGTAAGACTGCTACTAGGTTTGGCGGCAAAGAATGGTTGGGTTGTGCATCACTTAGATGTAAAGTCTGTGTTTCTTAATGGCGATTTAGAAGAAACGGTGTACGTGAGTCAACTAGAGGGGTTTTTGAAAGAAGGCAAAGAGCAGATGGTGTATAAATTAATTAAAACGTTGTATGGCTTGCGTCAAGCCCCGAGAGCATGGTACTCAAAGCTCAGCAAGGTCCTTGAAGCAATGGGTTTTGTTAAATGTCCATATGAACACGCTGTTTACACTAAGCGTGAAGGTGAGGAATCATTGATTATTGGTGTCTACGTAGACGATCTTCTGGTCACAGGAACAAATGCTTTGAATATAGATTAGTTCAAACAGGAGATGAACAAGTTCTTTGACATGAGCGACTTTGGGAATTTATCACATTATTTGGGAATTGAAGTTGCACAGGAAGAAGGATTTATTAAACTGAAGCAGATAGCTTATGCATAGAAGCTGCTCGAACGATTTGCCTGAAGGACTGCAACTCAATACGCTATTCGATAGAACCAAAAATTCAGATCGCTAAAGATGAAAAAGGCAAACCTGTGAACTCTACATTGTTTAAGAGTCTGGAGGGTGGACTGAGATACTTAATACATACACGCCCGGATATTGCTTACTCGGTGGGCATAATTAGTAGGTTTATGGAGAGGCCAACCACCCTTCATCTAAATGCTGCTAAGAGAATTCTGAGGTATGTAAAGGGAACAATGGAGTACGGTTTGATCTATGCTAAGGGGTCTGGTAATTATTTGCTGTGCGGGTATTCTGACAGTGACATGGCAAGTAATGTGGTGGATAGGAGGAGCACCGGGGACATGGCGTTTTACCTAAACGAGAGCTTTATTACCTGGGTATCGCAAAAACAAAGGTGTGTAGTATTATCATCTTGTGAGGCTGAATATATGGCCGCTACTGCAGCAGAATGTCAAGGTGTGTGGTTGAGGAATTTATTGGGTTAGATAACTGATACAAAATTGGGTGCTGTGACTGTATACATTGACAATAAATCAGCCATTGACTTAGTAAAAAACCCAGTGTTTCATGGGCGCAGTAAGCACATTGATATTCGTTATCACTTCATCCGAGAATGTGTAGAGCGTGGAGAAATTGTGATTAAACATGTTCGATCAGTGGAGCAGAGAGCTTATGTTCTAACAAAGTCGATGACTACTCAGAAATTTGAACAGATGCGAGGTTTGTTGGGGATTAAGGATCTGCAGAAAGGAGTTTAGATTATGGGGAAATATGTTGGAAATAATCTAAAGTTATATTGTTTTATTGATTTAATGTTGCTGTCATAACGTTAATATTAACATATGTGTTTGTTTGAATTAGTCGTGGGTTTAAGTTGCTGTTTTTCAGGAGAGCTTTGAATAAGTATAGGTAGTGGTAGTCTGTTAGAAGTGATTTAGCTATTTAGTAGGAGTCATGGCCTCAATTTTAATCTTTGTATGTATTCATTCTCAGTAATAATAAAAGTACCAGCTTTTATATAACTTGTGTGTGTTTTCTAAACGTTGTGTACGTGTGAGTATTAATATGAAATCTGGGACTTGTGATCAGGTTGTTTGATTGCAAACAACAAAAAAGAGGTGGATAATTTAAAATCTAGTAGAAGAACTCTGTTTGTTTGTAAAAAGAAAGTGGTTGAAAAGAAAACAACAAGGCGATGGTTTGTGAAACTAATAAAAATAGTGAAAAAGTGGATTCTCATGTTCTTTCTACAAGATTGGGGGTCACAAAAAATACGGAAAAAAATGAAGTTAACCTAGATATAGAAAGTATATGAAAAAGTCCAAAGAAAGCAAAAGGTGAATCTACTTTAAAAAAAGGAAGAATTAAGAGATAATGGAGAGAAATAATTGCGATGGGGGATACATTAAGAAGGAAGTAAATGTTCTGCATTGGTTAAATAAATGAACTGCTGATAAGGTCGATTTGGTTGTAGAAATGGGAGAAGAAGATGAGTTGAAGAAAACTACGCTAGATTTTCCATGCCTGATTCCTACTCTTCAGGTAGAGTATGGTGAAAATCAACTCCGCCTAGCACCATAACTTACTTGTGTTGGAACTGCCCGGGAATTGGCAACCCCCGAGCAGTTCGTGCACTCTGGAGGTGGAGTGAGTCGTTGGCTCTAGATATGATTTTTGTGTCAGGTTTAATGATTAGCAGAGAAGATACTGAAGGTTTAAGACGACGACTAGATTCTTTAAATTCTTTTGAGGTAAGCATTTGAAGTTGATCAGGTGGCTTATGTTTATACTAGAAAAGTAGCACAATTAACTTTACTATGGTTTTTTCTTCTAGAAACCATATTTACGAGGATATTGCATGGGAAGGGAGAGAAACATGGAGGTTTATAAGAATTTATGAATATCCGAATTCTGGTTTCAAACATATCACATGGGATCTTCTAAGAAGAGTTTGAAAAGCTACTAACATTCTTGTTATGATTGGTGAGGACTTTAACGAGATTCTGACTATAAATGTGGAGAGTGGGGAGGATACAAAAGGAGGTATATAATTGGTTTTAAAATTGTGTAAGGGAATGTGATTTATGTGAACTCGGTTATAATGGTAATAGGTGGACCTGGGAGAGAGGAAAAACTCCCGTGAGCAGAATAAATGAACGCGTTGATCATTTTCTGGTCTTTTCAGAGTGAATCACAAACCATCCTCATGCTAAAGTAGAACATCTAATTTGTTTCAAAATAGATCATGCCACAACCATTATAGAAGCAAACAGACGTATCGGCAACGAATGAGACACAAAGGTGAAAAGAGTTTCAAATTCCGAGTCTAGTTGGTTATCGGATGAATGTTGTAAAGCAGTTGTTAAAAATACTTAGGAAAGACCAGAAGGCTTGCCGCTCACAGATAAGTTAGAGGCAGCTGCAGGTGAACTAATTGTTTGGAGCAAGTAAAAAGGTCAAAGTTGTTGAAAAATATATTGAAAGCATACTGGTGTATCCATTCCAAAGTTGCAGAAATAAGGGATGGAGATAAGAAAACTTCATACTTTCACCAAAAAGCGTCACAGCGGAGGACAAAGAACAGTATCAATGGGCTATTCAAGAACGGAGGAGTGTGGCATACTAGTGGAAAGAAAGTGGAATAAATTATTTCAAGTTATTACAAACCCTAGCTGGTTCCTTGAGAAAGTTTTCGGCTGTATCTCAAAATCCTAGGATCTGATTTTATTTTTTATATTAACCATAGATTTAGGAATAAGAATATATATATATGCTACAGGAAGGATCTTGGACCAGGCCTTCTAATGACATTCAGGGCCAAGCCCAATGTCAATAAATGTTAATTCAGTCCATTAAAGATTTAATATTTGCACTAACTTTTCTAATACCGTAATTTAATTATTTAATTTGGCTTCATATTATTTGCTTATTAAATTTCACATGTTTAAGACCTCGCAGTTCATTAATTAAATTAATTTCTGAATAATTAATTTAATTAATATATTTTTATCCTTGAGCAGCCACTCAACCTTATAATTATGCAAGAATAAATTAGCGTGTAGGACTAAAGCTTAATTATCTTTAAGAGCTTTCAAGAGGACATCACCACCCGAATATATTTTTCAAACACAGTTTTCTTTTACAGTTAATATCCTACTCTATATACAATGCCATTTCCCAATACATAAATTCGTAATTTAAAATAAATTATTTCATGTATGAACCAAAGCATGTACATTGAATACAAGTGTCAATCACTATATCTAGATTAAAAACCTAAGCAACAATAACATCATAGAATCTTAGTTCTTATCCATTATTAGATTAAAAGAATAATTCTAATATTTTTATCCCATTCAATATACACAAAATATAAAAGTATTATTCAATAGTCAAGATAGACTTTTTCTAAATAATACTTAAACCATTCTAGTGGTTTGTCTAACACCACTTGGAGTTTGAAACTTTATTATAATACATAAGGAGTTTGACAATCTAATCTTCTACTATCCCATTTCAATATTAGATAGTCTACAATATATAATATACGTACAATCTGAAAACGTGCATTCAAGATTCTCAGGAAAAGGATAATGTTATATGCTTCAAACAAATAGTTCAGTATAGAATTTTTTTTACAGATTTATAATAAAAATATAAGAGCTTAATTTCAAAAAAAATGCAATATTTCACTTACATATACAAAACCAATATATCTAATCATCCGTACAGTTGGATTATTGAAAAAAAAAAAATTCAAATGTGCACAACCCCTAAACTTAAACTATGAGTACAAAACATAACTCAAACTTCGAACATTGTCGTTCTTTCGTTTCTAAACGATTTTACTTAGGTATAATTCTTTTCTTGTCCAATTTTTTTCTTAGTTTCCTCTCACTACAACATGACATTTCACTTTTAAAGCTATACTTTATCGAAAAGTTCTTCTATTTATTCTTCTTTTTGTAATAATTATATTTTATCTAAATAAAATAAAAATACGAGAATGTAAGTATTAATAACTAATTTTTATGCGACACTACTTAAATGAGCAGATATTTATCGTCTATAAAGTTTGATAAGGTAATAAACGAATTTGATAAAAAAAATATATTAATTACTATTTTCGGTGTGGGGGCCTTTTCCAAAAAACTTTGGGCCTATTTACTACTAGATCTGGTAGGATATAACCCATTAGAAAAAGGACAAACAACTTCTTTGGGCATTTTCCTACCAATATCGTTAGGAATAAAAAAATTTCTTTTTATAGAAAATATAAGAGCATAATTTCAAAAAATTCAATATTTCACTTACATATACAAAATCAATATATCCAACCATCTATACGGTTGGATTATTGAAAAACAATTAAAAAAATTTGAACTGTATAACCCTAAACAATCCCAAAACTGTGAGTATAAAACCTAACTCAAACTTCATTCTTTCGTTTTCTAAACTATTTTACTTATTTATAACTCTTTTCTTGTCCAATTTTTTTCTTAGTTTCCTTTCACTACAAAATGGCATTTCACTTTAAAGTTATAATTTAGCGAAAAGTTCTTACTTTTTTTACTTCTTTATCATAATCATTATAATATTGGTAGGTTTTGAATTTCCTACCAATATTGGTAGGTTTTTGGTGCTTGTGTGTACAAAATCTGACCCCACTTTAAGCAATTCCTACCAGATTACAACTTGGTAGGAAATAATTGAGCAATTCCTACCAATTTTTTCTGGTAAGATTTGCTTGGTAGGAAATGGCCTTTTTTCTTATAGTGAGATTTAGGGCTGGAAAGAGAAACTCTTATAGGGAACAGGGAAAGAGGTATTACTTAAGGTAGTCATTAATTCAGGCATTTCCTACGTACCTAATGGGTGTATACAGATCTCTATGAAGGTAATTCAAAAAATCCACTCGTGGGTGGCTCATGTTTGGTGGGGTAACGGAACAGAAAAAAATTATTCATCAGAAATCTTGGGAATCATTATGTACTCCTAAAGCTTCAGGGGGCTAAGGATATTGTGAATTGAGAATTTTTAATGAAGCTTTACAAGGTAAACAAGCCTGGAGATTGATGACAAAGGAAAAATCTCTGTTGGGAAAGTCATGAAAGCAAAGTACTACCCTAAATCTTCTTTCTTAGACTCTTTTATGGGTCATGGTGGCAGTTACATATAGAATCATATCTGGAGTTTAAAGTCCCTAGTTAAAGAAGGATTGATATGGCGTAATGGAGGAGAAAATATAAAATTTGGCAGGACCCCTGGGTTGATGATGATAGTGGGAGATTTATTACGAGCAACAGGAATGACGAGGAGGAGAATGTTAAATATCTTATTAATGACAGGGCCTGGGATGTAGATCTTATCTCAACTATTTCTAATGAGAGTGACCAAAAAAGTATATTGGCTAGTACCATTAAGCGTGCGGAATGAAAAAGATATATACTTTAAAGTGGGTTTTTACAAAAGATGGGATGTACTATGTTAAAACAGCATATAAATTGGGTAATTGTACAATCTGAATAACTGGCACCAATTCTGGACGGAAATCCGTAATGCAGAGGTGTCGTCCAAGGCAAAACATTTCTTATGGCCAATGGGCACCGAAACCCTTCATGTAAAAGAAGTTCTAAAAGCAAGGCATTTCACAGAGGATGATAATTGTCTGAGGAGTAGTGAGGCAAGTGAGAGCATTTTATACGCGATTTTTGAATGTTCCCAAATAAGAAAGCTCTGGATCAGTAACAACTGTGACGCTATGTTGCCAGCTCCAAATGAAGAGAACTTATCCAAGTACTATCTCATCAGAAAGATGCGAAAGCAAAACAAAGGGGCGCCTACTTGGCTCGGTGTGTTTGGAGTGATCACGACAAACTAGTTTTTGAACAAAAGCTAACATCAAAACATATACTAGTCTCCAGATGTCTGCGTCTTGTAGAAGAATATGGCAACTACTCAAAAAGAATATACGGAGGTAGAATACAAGGCAAAAACAAATACAGTAGTTCCAGATCCTTGCTGCCTCCTTCTCCAGGTTTTATTAAAATTAATGTTAACGCTTCTTTCAGTTATGAAGGATAGGTATGTCTGGGAGTGGTACAGTGTACAGAAAAGGGGAAGTTATTTTTGTAGCCACTAGAACGGAAAGAGCTCACTGGACTTTAGAAGTAGCTGAATGTAAAGATGCATATTTTGTGGTGGAACTTGCCAAAAGATATGGTTAGAAGCTTTTAATTATGGAATATGACTGCAACGAAATTATTTCTAGACTCATAAAAGTCTCGATATTTTCCACGGATTTAGATTCCATCTTAGAGGATGTTTTACTTGATAGTAAGTTTTTTAAACATATTAATTGGTCTCATGTTATGAGAGATGGAAATTGTGTAGCTCATCAACTCGTAAAATTTATCCCTTTTGGTACTGATCAATACTGGGAAAATCATTGTCCAGTAGAAGTTGGTCAACTAGTTTGTTTAGATGGTTTTTTGTTTGATTAATAATAATGTCTAAAGTTTAAAAAAAAAACAAATTGAAACAACCATAATCGAACTACCATAACAACTGCATTGCCACTTATCACCACTTATCACCACATCTTTACCATCACTACCATTAATATCCAAATACCGTCACTATATATAGTTAACTAAATACAAGCAGAAATCCAAAATTTCACAACAAAAATTCGAAACAAAACCATGCCTTGGTAACAACGAATTTGAAGAAATAAAAAATGTATAATCATGCATTTATGAAGAGTCGATAAAATCTGTATAACATAAATAGATTCGAAAAATGGGAAGAAAGAAAAAATTAGAAAAAAAGAGGAAATAACAATCAAAATTCATTTTCCACGAGTTCGTCAAAAGCTGAAGATCAATGGAAAAATGAAAGAAAAATCTACATACTATTTATATGTGTAGGATCTAAAATTAGAGGTTCAAATTAAGAGTAATATAAAAAATATGAGATCTAAAATGTTACCTTCAAAAGTGCACTTTTTTAATATTTTTAATGAATATTTGTATAATAGACTGGCCAACATTGCATAATTTATCTAAGAAATGATAAATCATGACAAATTTATCTGATGTATATAATCATGATAAATCATAATTATAATTCGTGTACCTAAACTTATGTATTAATCATAATGTTAACGCAATTCAATACAACCGTGAAATGGGTACTTTTGTTTTTAATTTTATATTTTAATACTATTTTATTATAATATTATAATAATTGATATGGATCGGTGCGTAGCACGGGTAAAACGCTAATTTGTAAAAAAATTGTAAATGGTTGAAAAAGTTCTTGAGAACTTTAGTTAAAAATTGTAGACGGTTGAAATAAGTTTATGTGCATATTTATAGAAAGTCTTAGGGTCCAAAATATTGTATTGTTGAGGTAGTTGTTGAGAAATAAATTCAGCTATTAGTATTTTGTGATGTTAAACTAAGTTTGCAGCATGTAATTTAAAGTTTGTGACATGTAGGTTTATTTCATTTACCGCGGATTCTAGTTAATGATGATGTGGCATGGATGCATAAATGAATTCTTGGTTCCAAATTCAGAACCAAGAATGCATATATGCATATTTGCATCCAAGTATAGACCCCTTTGGAGTTAAGTTTTTAGCATTTGGTTTTAAATTATAGAAATGGCACCAAAAATAACATTGCATTGAACTCGTTTGATCATACTATCGATCTCTGTTTTCTGAGAGCACAATCTCATGGGGCTAATATAAATGACTGTTCATAAACAACTCCCAAGCGGGTGTCTTGATCCAATATTTAATGAGTAAACATTTTCATAATTTAATTTGCAGTATTATGTTATTGGGACATGTTTTATTTGAAGATTGAAGCATGCTTCAAGTTCAATCGCAGATATGTCTCTATGCTTCAAGGCATAATTAAATCTCTTTAAGGCTCCATTTGTTTGCCGGAAAATAACTTCACTTTGGAAAATATTTTCCTAGTAATATATTTTTCAGAAAAATATTTTTTCCAGAAAATATTTTCCCGGAAACTGTTTTCCTAGAAGATATTTTAAATTCTACAAAAAATATTTGTATGTTATAAATAATTTTGAAAATTTTTTTCTCGAAAAAATTCTCGGGAAATTTTCTCGACAAAAACTTTTCTCAGGAAAAAATTTTCGAAAAGTTTTAAAAGAAAAAATATTTTGAAAAAATTTCCGGGAAAAAAATTCTCGGAAATTTTTCCCGAATATTTTTTCTCACAAAAATTTCCCGAGAAAAAATTTCTCGGGAAAAAAATTTCTCATAAATTTTTCCAGAAAAAAATTTCTCGGAAATTTTTCTAGACAAAAATTTCTCGAGAAAAAAATTCTCTGGAAAAAAAATTTCTCGGAAATTTTTCCCCAAAAAAAAATTTCTAAGAAAATTTTTCCGTTTTTCCCGAAAAAAATTTCTCCGAAAAATTTCCAGAGAAAAAAATTTCTCAGAAATTTTTCCCCGAAAAAATTTTTACGAGAAAATTTTTCCGTTTTCCCGAAAAATTTCCCGAGAAAAAAAAAATCTCGGAAATTTCTCCCTGCAAAAAAAGATTTCGGAAAAAATTCCCGAAAAAAATTTCTCAAAAAATTTTCCAGAGAAAAACTTTTCTCGAAATAAAATCCTCGAAAAATTTTCCCGGGAAAAAATGATCTCTAGTTCTCGGGAAAATTTTCCGAGAAAAAAAATTTTCAGAAAAATTCTTGAAAATTTTCGGAAAACAATTCCCGAAAAAAAAAATTCTCGAAAAAATTCTCTGGAAAAAAATTCGTAAATTTTTCCCGATAAAAAATTTCTCGGAAAAAAAATTTCCCGAGAAAAAAATTCTCCAAAAAAAAATTTATATAAAGAAAATTACGAAAAACAGAGAGAAGATGTTCAGTTCGTAAAATGTTTTCCCTTTCTTAAAAGGGGAAGTCCTTTTCCTGAAAATCATCACTTTTCTATTAGAAATTTTCTTTCCCCTGAAAATATTTTATTTTCCTAAGCCCAAAACAAACGCAGGAAAATCCGGAAAATATTTTTCAGAAAACCAAACAAACGCACAAAAAATATTTTCCTGGAAAATATTTTCCAGAGTTCAAACAAACACCGGAAAATCCAGAAAATATTTTCTAGGAAAATATTTTCCAGCAAACAAACGGAGCCTAAAGTTAGTGAAAAGTCTTTAGTCAGAAGCAAAAATGTAGCTTAAAATCAGGCAGATATGATCCCAATCTAATTGTTTGTGTATAGAATTTTAAAAATTCATTAAATTCTTCGATGGACATCAAGTATCATAAAATCTCCAAGTTTGTGGAGGATTTATTACAATCAAATCCAAGAGGTCCATGATCATGAGGAAAAACACAACCTATTAATTTCCTTGCAAGTGAGTCTGTTAAAATAAAATATAATTTTGACTACTAAAATAATAAAAGTGTGTGGGAAATTCTACATTATTCTTGGTACATGTAATTTTATGTTCAATGTATTAGTCTAGATGAATCTAATCTCTAGAACTATCCATAGAAAGTTCTAGTGAGTCTTTTGGAGTCTAAGATTTAACTAAGTGTCTTGATTTTTCTATTGAGTACTATATAAAGCCTTGTTAAAAATTATTTGTAATCAGTTCATTTTCAAGCAATATTCTTTATACAAAATACGCCTTCTCCTAAATATTTGAGTTGTGTGAGTTTTTGAGTGACATCCTTTCTTCCAATAGAGTCCTCATCAAAGAAGGATGCATCAACCATGGCCGAAGTGACTGAGACAATTTCTCATTATGGATACTTCAAACTCATCATTTGTACCCTTCAATTGGAAATACCTTGCTTTCAGCTCCCTCGATATAAAGATGACATCTGATCCCAAAAACATCTCAAGCTTCACTCTTCACCCTTTCAAACTCTGAATTGACATAACTGAATCAGGTGAAGGGGTATGATAGAGCACCATATCCTAATAGTATATAAGCACCCATAGTTCGATGAATTTTTCATTAGGGCCGATAATCACCAACCTTGGATATAACTTTGGTCCTCGCAGTTCTTGGGAATATTGGGAAAACCTCTACAACTTTTGGTTACAATTGTTGAGAATATTCACTATACGCGTAACAATGGGGCAGTTATATATCACAAATCAACAAGAATAGACAAATTAAACCAAATAACAAAACAATCACGAAGGTCAAAATAAGAATATAATTAGTGATTGTAATTAAACGAGAAAAAAGGAAATCACTTATCTATACAGAAGCTTTATCAAAAACACGAAATTAGCTGAGTCGCCAAGCCCTCAAGAAGACTTCACTGTTCTTGATTTTGCCCCACCTATGCTGTGATAGGTTGCAAAAATATCATTTTCAGGATAAAACAGCCCAGAGACAATCCGTTCACAGATACGGCAAAGCTCAACAATGACCAGCACCTCAATTCGTCAAAAGAATCTATGGATATATGTAGATACTTGTAGGAGAGAGCAAGAGAGATGATGTTTTAGGGTTTTCGTCCTTTTCCCCAATCGATCTCGCTTCTCAGATTTTTCTCACCCTTCTCTTTTCGACCAAAACTAACGTATGTAATCTGATCTATTATATATTCCATAAGCGCCTAATTATTATTATTATTATTATAAAATAATAATAATAATCTTCACTTAAATATTAATATATAATATGCTTATTTATATAAAACATGTATGTATAATTTTAGTAAATAACATGAGTTAGCCCCTGAGCTTCATAGTGTTTTTTCAGCTCAAGACCTCAGTTAAGCCCTGAGCCAAACCGAGAGTCCTCTTTTTTAACTCACAAGCCCTGAGCCTATACTCAGCTCCCCTGACAAGAACAGAGAGTCCTTTTTTTAACTCACGAGCCCTAAGCTATACTCGGGTCTTGAGAATGTCAAGAAAATTCATAATTCACTTGTCAGCTAAAACTAAAATAACATTTATACAAATAAGCACTTTGCTCTCATTTCTTCATGGATTCCACTAAGAAAATGTCTTAGATTTACATATGAAAGTTTACGTCCTCATAGAGGAACTACGTTCTCACGTTAGTATCCGAAAATTACATCAAGAACACATATATCATGTGTCTTAAACTTTCCATTTTCTAACAGTCCCCCATAAATCTATACAGAAACGCATATCAGATTTTAAACTTGACTTGTTTTTCAGAGTTGGTACCCTTCCGAGTTTGAACCCTCCTAAGTCGACTACTTCAATGGCTACCAGATATAGATGGAATGTTTCACCTTGAATCTTTATCCGTTTGGTGTAACCATACTCCATAGACGACGACAAGTCAAAGACTATGGTACTGATCTACGACTTTGAGATGTTAATGGTCGTGTCCCGATCATATTCATTGAATGCTTCGAGGAATAACCCTTTCCTATAATTGCGACGTCACAATTACATTTGTTTAGGTAAGCATCTCCAAATATGTACTGGTAACATCTCGTCTTACGACTTGACCCCATTCAGAGTTCTAAAACTCTTGCTATACAAGAAGTTTCAGTACCTTTTAAGGTTTCGAGGGGATAGACTCAGATACGTGAGTATCTAAATTTATATAGTAAATGTACTACGAGTCATGTAACACCCCCAGATCCGGGGTCGGGGATCCGAA
>PHNY01029690.1:467-11238 GCA_003724115.2 Anethum foeniculum | reverse complement strand
CGAGAAAGAGAAAAGAAGATGAGAGGCAAAGAAAGGCAAAAAAAACAATATTATCAATGAGTCAATATCATCAAAGAGAGGGAAACATAGAGCATGCATGAGAGTCCCAACCAAAACAAAATGAAATGATCATAAACAACTTAACCAAAAGCAAATCTTTACCCCCCGAAAAAAACAACAATTGCGATTAAAACTGAAAATCATCCAAAAAAAAGGTAACCGATTCGGAGACACATATTCCAAACCCAACATGCGGAAGCCATCATGATCAATTTTCTATCAACCTATACCGGATCGAAGCAACCTAGCTCTTGATACCATGAAAAAATAGAGGGAAGAGATAAAAGTACGATTTTATTATAATGGAACTTGTTCTTAATTACAATAGAAGATGACTTATATAGGAAACAGTCAAACAATAATAAAGGAAGGAAATCAACTTTACGAAGAAACTATTATAATAACGGAAATATTCAATAATAATAATATTATATATGTTAACAATTTGAAACTCTTTTCTATTTAGAATATGTAAGTTCCTTAAATTTTGACCTAGAAATTGATACCTTAAAAAAAGGAAATTTGATTTTCTATATTTAAATTATAGAAGCTCTTGAAGAGAAGATAATTATGATTCAAGTGTAAATAGGGAAAATTCAGGTTGATACCTTAAAAAAAGGAAATTTGATTTTCTATATTTAAATTATAGAAGCTCTTGAAGAGAAGATAAATATGATTCAAGTGTAAATAAGAAAAATTCAAGTTAATTTTTATATTTCCAATAGGATTGATTTTAATAATTATCGACTTCCTTATAAATTCGAAGATAAATATGAGCTCTTGAAAAATAGATAAATATGATTAGAGTGATTTTAGAGCTCTTGTGTGTTTTTCTTTATATATATAAAGATAAAGATAAATATAAATAGAAGATAATAATAATAATAATAATAATAATAATAATAATAATAATAATAATAATAATAATAATAATAATAATAATAATAATAATAATAATAATAATAATAAGATGTAGTAATTTGAGTAAAGTAGAGGATAATAAGAGATAATTAATATTTTATTTATTTATTGAAGATTGATCGAAGGGACAAACAAAATGTTGTTTAAACAGAAAGTCGTAGTTAGGGTTTTACAGTGTAAAACAAGAGACAGAGCAATTTGTGTAATGGCAAAAGCTTCTTCTTCAATACACCCAACATAGCTTTCAAAAAGGTACAATTCATTTCCTATATCTGTTATACATATAGCAGTAAGCTCAGCTCTACATATTACTTTTTTAGTTTCTTTATAATTGTAGAGGTTTAGATTCTGGAATTTGCAAAATGAGGTCTTTTTTAAGAAAAAGATTGCATTTTGATTCAATCATGAGAAGCCCATTTGATATATATCCCCAAAACTTGCTTGATTCTATGAATAATAATGTTCTTAAACCCCACCAAAACCCATGTTTTCAAGAATTTGGGGTTTCAAGAATTAGGCCCTTTTCAGCCCAACCCAATAAATTTCCTGAATATGAAATGCCAACTGTAACATGGGGTGTCGTTCAAGGGCGTAAAGAAAAACTTGTTTCTCGGGTTATTGTTTGTGATTACTTGAAGGGTATAGGGATTATTCCTGATGAGTTAGAGCAGTTAGAGTTGCCTTCTACGGTTGATGTTATGCGTGAACGTGTTGAGTTCCTGCAAAAGATTGGTTTGACGGTTGATGATATTAATGAGTATCCATTGATGCTTGGTTGTAGTGTGCGGAAAAATATTATTCCAGTATTGGGGTATTTGGAAAAGGTTGGCATTCAAAGACAGAAACTTGGGGAGTTCATTAAGAATTATCCACAAGTTCTTCATGCTAGCGTTGTTGTTGAGCTTGTTCCAATTGTTAAGTTTTTAAGGGGGCTTGATGTGGAGAAGCAAGATATTGGTTATGTGCTTATGAAGTATCCAGAATTGTTGGGGTTTAAACCGGAAGGGACGATGAGTACATCAGTTGCGTATTTAGTTAGTATTGGAGTTAACCCAAGAGATATTGGACCTATGGTGACACAATATCCATACTTTTTGGGAATGAGAGTTGGTACAATGATTAAGCCTCTTGTGGATTATTTAGTCTCATTGGGTTTGCCTAAGAAAGTATTAGCGAGGATGTTTGAGAAGCGGGCTTATGTACTTGGTTATGATCTTGAGGACACGGTGAAACCAAACGTGGATTGTTTGATCAGTTTTGGAATTCGAAAGGAAGCCCATCCTTCTGTTATTGCTCAGTACCCGCAAATTCTTGGGCTTCCTTTGAAAGCTAAACTGTCCTCACAACAATATTTCTTTAACTTGAAGCTCAAGATCGATCCAGAAGGGTTTGCTCGTGTCATTGAGAGGATGCCCCAGATTGTTAGCCTTAACCAAAGTGTCATCATGAAGCCTGTTGACTTCTTACTCGGAAGAGGTATCTCTACCGAAGATGTGGCTAAAATGGTCGTAAAATGCCCTCAGTTGCTTGCTTCACAAGTTGGTCTCATGAAAAACAGTTTCTACTTTTTTAAGAGTGAAACAGGGAGGCCATTGAGAGAGCTTGTGGACTTCCCTGAGTACTTTACTTATAGCTTGGAATCAAGGATCAAACCGAGGTATCATAGATTGAAAAGCAAAGGGATCAGATGTTCTTTGGGTTGGTTCCTTAACTGCAGTGATCAGAGATTCGAAGAAAGGCTGCAGGCAGATTATATTGAGGCAGAGAGTGCCGGTCCATCATTTCATATGGGTGGGAAATTGGAATTACCTGGAAGTGACATTGTATCCGAGGATGATGATGAGAGTGATGATGAAATACTTTATCGTCGCACTGTTTCTCTGTAATAATCTACCTTATAAATCTTTGATAAATTATTGATTTTATCAGTTTTCGGATTTAACAGCAAATCCTTGTGCTCTTCTACCCTCAGTATATGCATTATATTGATTCATCAGTGTTATGGCCTATGGATGCTTCATCATTAACTTCTAATAAATGAGTTCAATAGGAACATATATTGATTTAACAGCAAATCCTTATGCTCTTCTCCTCTCAGTATATGTATTAATATCAGTGTTATGGCCTATAAATGCTTCATCATTAACTTCTAATAAATCGAGTTCTATAGGTATAGGAACATATATTTCACTGTAAATATTTGAAGTAGAGGCACAATTTACTCCAAGAATTTAGGGAGGTTCCATTTTAAGCCGTGATAAATTATAATATATTTCTGTTTGATTAAAAAAAATCTGTTAGAACTGTTTTTTCTCTTGGGTATATATTATCTGTTATTGGACATATCATCGGAATGTGACAGAGCAAGGAACTAATTTGAAACTGAATAAGATTCCTTTTTTGCAATAGGACGTATTTTATACTAATACATGACTTTTGAACAAGCCTTAAGACAGATTTGGTGAATCAAAATGATCTAAAACTGAGACCCTCAACTGAGTCTGTTCAGATTGCAAAACAATTTTTTAAGTTGAAAAATTGAAAACGGTGCTGTTTTTATGCCTACTAATATCTTTTCCCGTTATATTCCTTTTGTTTATACATAAAAATGCTGCTTATGAGAAGTTGTTAAGATATGGTGCATGGGATCTATAGTTAGGCAGTCATATTATTGTTAAAATTTTATAATGGTACTTCGGTTATATAGTTATCACTTATCCATCATCACAATTTTATATATGTATCTGTCTGCTTAATTTTTTCAACTGTAAGTTACCTCTATTTTGGTGTATGCATCTTTTTAGTTATTTTTCAGTGTTGAAGATGTAATGTTTTCTAGTGATGTGAACTGTTGCCATGTCTATGAGCTATTGTTCAGTGTTTACCTACAAAAGGTGAAGCTGCTGGATGTGCATTGCATGCAATTGTGGGTAAAAGTGAATTGGTTTTCCTATCATAAGAGTGCTATCCATTGAAGTGTCCATTATAATCTGATTTTGGCATTTTTTGCATTTGTTCTACGTTGTTCTTTATTATAGGAAATTCCAGGAGTACTACGGTTATGCCCTTGTAGCGATATTATGACTGCACACTTACACATTCATGGGTCTTCTTGCTCGAAGAGTCAAAATGTAGAGTAGCTGATACATGCATCTTAAATAGTTCGGAGGTATTTAGCTCAAACATAAAAGTCTTGTTGAAATATGATAAGATGGAACCTTCGCAACGCAGATTTGTTTTTAATATTCTAGCGATAGTAAATATGGTTATAGCATACCCTTGCTAAAAAGAATTTATACTATGGCCTTTTTGGTGATAATATATTCTTAATCAAAAAGTAGTAGCACTAGCTCTTTGAATCATCATTAAGGTTTCAAAAAAAAATTATGTCTTAAACGCACAGAATTTCATTTCTCAAGTTACAGTCCCTGATTCTGAATCTTAAAAATCTTAGCTTGTGTCCACTTGGATAGAATGGAATGGTGAGAGAATGGAATGAGATCTGTACTCTAATTTAGGGGGATTTGGGAGAAATGTTTATGATTTTCATTCATTTCCTTATTTCCTTGCAATTTAAACTAGAAGTCTAATCCACCAATTTTTGAAGGAATCTCCTCCCTCATTTTCCTTGCAATTGTCATCATAGAAAATTTATACTCTCTCATTTTTGTTCACTATTTTCCCATACACTCTTTCTTCCTCCAAAAATTTTGTTCCCAATTTTCAGTTCCATCCCCTCTCCATTCCATTCTCTCCAAGTGGACAACCTTTATGTGTAGCCATTTGAAGCTCGAGTCGATAGTTCGTTTATGAAGCTTAGAAACTTAGACTGCTTCCAAAGGTCGGTATCAGAGCTTCAGAACTCGTTATATCTCTCTATCTTCAAGTGTAAATTCTGTTTCTCCTGTTTAATTACAAGTTTGTCTGTCACTTTCTTAGTAACGCTCTACTTTTTGATTTTTAAGTCTTGCTCCCATTTTTGGATTGCAAAAAGGACTGCATAGTATCTTCTCATTTTAAGGTTCGTAGAAACAATCATGATGTATGTGCTATTGCAGTCACTTGTCCACTTATATGTAATACATATCTGAAAACACGAAATATGTTACAAAATCTGCAGTTGTTTGCTTCCGGCAGAAAAGATATTGGTTTTATTGTAATACTAGTAGAATTGAAATTTTATATGATGTGTGTGTACCAGCAACTTTTTCAGGGTGATAGGAGTAGAATGTTTTTGATCTCTAGACTCGTTCAATTTTGGTAGACATTAGCTTGTAACAGTTTTGTGTTCTCTCAAATCTGATCTGCATATTGATTTTTAAAGAATAGTAGATCACAGAACATTTTAGTAGATGACTTGTGGAGCAGGGTAAGTTCGTTTCAAATATTTGTTTACAAATTATAAACCTTTTTTTTTATAACAAGTCTGCTATATCAGTGTGATAGATCTTGAATGTAAATCAAATTTGTGTACTTTCGTCTGTGACGTACAGATTAACAATGTTTACACCTTTAAGTATAGCTATTTGTGTCACATATTTATCAATCGAGGTACATGTTCTGCTTTATCTGTTTTGTTCGTATGTACTTAGCAAGAGCTTTCATCAACATGGTAAAAGTCAAGTTACACTTTCGCTGTTATTGAATGCTCTTAGCATTGTTTATATGTTGGAGGATTCCAGAACTCCTATTGTTGATTATGGATCTGAGGACGGACTGGACTGGAGAAGTTCAAAATGTTTGAGGTCAGCGGTCCTAAATGGTCGTATTTGTATCATACTTAATGCAGCACATGTTTGACTAATATCTTCATGATTTTCCCATCTGGTTATGCTTTTTCTAGAAACTAGTTTTTTGTGCTTAATTAATTAAAACATGATGAATATCCAGTCATGTAAGATTCAGGTTATATACTATCACTGCACAATTTCTCACTGATTGTTATAAACACTTCCCCACTTTAATGTCCAAATTTACATGTAGCTACATAGGCAGTTAATAACGAGGAAGTGGTGGGTCCTAAAATTGGGTGAATAGAGCAATTGATGCCTTGGTCCAAATAAGGTTCTAAGTGCCAGGTAAACTTTCAAGAAGATAATGCCTCTAATGTTTAGAATGGTAAAGTGACTGGTGGCCATTTAGGTATGTACTTGGACAAAAAAAATCCTCAAATGGATATGAAGATCATTTTTTCTTTCTTTGGTTTCTATTTTCCCTTCTCCCTTCATCTTGATCTTTGTTGAGTCTGCTTATATTTTTTTTCCTGTGCTCAGACAAGTAGGTCAGATAGGTTATGCTTGACAAAATTTAAGTGTTCACATGGGAAACATTTCATGTGATTGCATTTCCATCTTGAGCATGTTTTTACAATATCATGATGTCGGTACGCAGAGCATTACCTCAGAGATCTGATATAGTACTTCAACTTACAGTAATCGTTTTGGCAATACAGAAGGGTTGGTTCAGATGCTGTATCCATTTTGCGATATAATGCAACTTTTAAAAGACTTTGACAAGGGATCAAGCTCCATATTCACAGTGCTAAAAGAATGTTTTACTGAAGTGGAAGCAAGGCTTGTTGGTTGTTTCATTCTATTAATCTTTAGGTCCCAGGACTATTGAATATTGCTGCATGGCGCATGCAAATGACTGGAAAAGAACTTGCTTTATATTGTGCATATTCAATATTACTAAGCCAATAAGAGGTAAGTTTGACATTTTTAATTTTTCCACTTCTCTTTCTGAAATAAGATGTATAAAAGTATCTGTTGGCCTTTCTAGTTTCAGCTGCCTTTTCCCTGACAATTTAATGTATTTAGCAACAACAAAAGGAAACCCATGTATTCACAATCTGCCTCAACTTGTGTATGAGAAATTATTTAGATTCTTTATTTGTAATCCAGAATCCTCGTATATATACAAAATATAGAAGTATAATCTCATCTACACTTGAATACCGTAACCGTTCATAGTATTTCACACTTGATTTTACTTTATTGGAAATCATTGTCTGATACCAATGACATAATAATAGTGTTAGGTGCATGGGGAATGCAGATGGCTATGGGTTTAGAAGTTTGTTTGAATTTCATTTAACAATCCTTTTATGATCTAGTGAATTTGACCTTTTAGAAGATTCTAAATGCTTTCTTGATGGACATCTATATATACTTAATTTCAGTAGATAACACCAGAAAAGAAATAACTTGGTTTATTAGTGACATATTACTAACAAATCATGTGCACTTATTATCGTTACAAAATTTCTTAGCGTGCAGTCATACTTGTTGGTTTTTTATTTTATGTGGATCAGCAGGCTACTGATTAGTAAATTACTAGTTGCCAAGATTCATGGATACTTCTGCTCTTTTAAGCCTTTTTAGACGGCCAGACAGTTCACTCTCATAGCCCTCTAGATGAAAGTCCCTACATAGTTCTCTTTGCCTTGGCAAAAAGCCATGATGCAAAACTTATTGAACTACAGTAGTTCTACTGCAACATATTAATTAGAAACTGCGACATATTAATTAGAACTTATAATGTACGGGCCTTGTCATGGCAGTGTAAATCGTTAATTGTCACATTTTATCATTGAACCCACATATCATGTTGATATATTTCTTTAGTTTGTTTATGATTTTTTAAATGCCTTTTTGTCGATGTAAATACTTAATTTCTGCAAAGCTTGTTTGGAGTCTTCTCGAAATGATATTAGCTTGGTCCTTTGTAGTTATTTCTCTTAGAAATTGTTCAACTCGTATGATTACATGGCAAAATGGAGATGTTTTTCATCTGTATGTGCTACTGGACATGCTGCCGACATAAAATTATAGTCATTACATGTTTATCTCAAACATTTTCCATGTCATAAATCAATTTGCAAACTCAATGTTCAAATCAGGATTTTCCCCTATTTATTGACATGAAGTCTTCTGCATTGTAAAATTAGAGTCTTCTGCATTGTAATTTTAGGCTTTATCCTTTCCTTTCTTGAATAAAGATTTACACCTACTGGATTTGATTGATCGAGTATACATGGTGTGTCATTTCTTTTGTTTCAGGACGATATTATCCGAAGCTACTGAAGTTGAACGCACCAATCTCCTCCAGGGAAATGTTTTCACAAAGAGTAGACAATGATTGATCAAAAGAAATTAATCACAGAGCTGTATCCAGTTGGTGAACAAAGGGCAGATATGTTTAATCATGTATCTATATCAGCCACTTAACTTTTGTCTAATGCTTGTTTTGCTGAATTATGTGTGTGAGAATATATAACTCAATGTAAGAGTAACCATTTAGGTGTTCTATTTTTGTATATGCAAGGTTTTACCATCGAAGTCATGTGAAGTTGAATGGATGGGATAATTTTATCTGCAAACAGTTTCGTGGGTAAGTTTGTAATGCCGGAGGAACGAGGTACACACGTGTTAAGTTTTTAGTAGTTATTATGGCCAAAGGGCCATGTAAGTCACCCTTTTTCCCCAGTCTGGTGTATGTAAAAATGAAAATGAAATGTAATTTGAAGTCGGAAGTGAATGAAGAACAGCAATGGCATAATATAAAGCAGCAACCCTGGACTTTGCCAATTTAGATGGTGTAATAGTTAGTAAGGCAGGCCAGCAATAGTTGAGTTATAATTTACAAGGCTGCCAATGAGATGATGTTAATGTTTGGTAAATGGTGTTTATGGTTTAGGTTAAGAGATGATGATACTTGGGTTCAACTGTTCCACCATGAATTCTGTGAGTGAATTTATAGAATAAGAGTATTCAACAAATATTATAAATTTATAAATGATAGTACATGACATGATCATGGGAGGCAGGTATTTTGATGCTAAAATCTTGATTTAATTAGAATGGATGGAGAAGCGTGAATAGTTAGAAAACCTTTATTTTTATCAAGAGACGCGTAACAAATACAAAAATAAATGTCAACTAAGAATGTGAACTAATAAATGCTATTCAAAAGGTGACAAACTAATTTAACAAAAAAAGTATAAATTTTAACCTTTTTTTTTCCTTTGTAATTTGTATTTTGTCAACTATACATGTCACTGACTGGTTCATTCCACCTCAGCATGTTGACATATTTAAATTCTGGGGGAGTTGGAACATGATGAGTGCAATAAAATGTTACTCCATTTTTCATATTATTTACGTTGGGAACCGTGCACTCGACACGTATTTTAAGGCTCTTATAAAATATAGTTTCATAATTTACTTTTAAATTTTTTTTTTTCTTAATAAAAGTTAA
This sequence comes from Anethum foeniculum, assembly GCA_003724115.2. Classification (NCBI taxonomy): domain Eukaryota; kingdom Viridiplantae; phylum Streptophyta; class Magnoliopsida; order Apiales; family Apiaceae; genus Anethum; species Anethum foeniculum. Next base: position 1,998 of record PHNY01029690.1, on the reverse strand, counting down.
ACTATTCTATTTTTATACAGAAGAAAAAAAATTTCAAAAAAATTTATAGAACTATACTTTTTATAAGCCCTTAAAATGCAAGCACTCCATCTCTAGCGTAAAGAATCTGGCGGGACGGAGGGAGTAAACGTAAACCCATTTGATTTGATTTGATTTTGATCAAAGGCGCCGCTCAAGGGAGACCCCGTTTGGCAAAACTGCTTTCCACTTATAAGTTACTTATTTTTTTTCAAAATTTCATATTTTTTAAAAAAAATTCAAATATAAATATTTATTATAAGAATTGAAAATCAAATCTTATTTTCAAAATAAAAAATAAGTTACTTATTTTCAGAAAAAGTACGTGTAGGGTTCTAGCCTAGGGATGAGTAATCAAGAAAAAGAAAGCTAATCTAGTCCACCCTAGGGTTCTAGCCTAGGGTTGGATTACAAAATGAAAGCAAGCTACTACAAGAAAATAAAACTAAGCTAGGAGGGTGATGAATGAATTACAATGAGAGAAAGAGGGGTTTATATAGGCTAGATTTAGGGTTTTGGCTTAATCTTGACCATCCACATGAGAGGTATTATTAAAGAGCAACACACACCCACTTGCACGAAAATAAAATCTACACAAACTCACACACCCAATATCAACATAAACACTACTCTACCAAACCCATTACACTACAATGCTCAAAAATTAAATCTATCACTAAAACTAACTAAAGAAAATCAAGAACAATGCAAATAAGTAAAGTCAAGGCATCCTTTCACCAATAAAAGGTAGCTTTATACTATTTATCCTCCTTTTGGTTTTACGAAAGTTCATTTGCCAAGAAACTTATTTTCAGAAATAAGATTTGCCAAACGGGGCCTTATAAAAATAAGTAACTTATTTTAAGAAATAAGATTTGCCATGCCTTAGTTTAAGAGCCAACTAACTGTTAATTACATGTCCAGCCCCTCTATCTGCTCAACCTGACACACGTTACCAATTATTAAACAGTACCCCCTGTTTCAGGTGACATTATTTATGCATAATAATAATAATAATAAAATGCCAAATATTTTTCCACTTAAGTTACTAGCAGCTTGCAGCCAATTAATGAGGTACTATATGTTATAGTCTAATTTCAGAATATTGAGATCATGTATACCTCGCTCGCATGTTCAAATCTCTTAATTTGTAATTCACACGTGCTAACACCTAATTCATGTTGGTGAATATTATCCAAGTTTTATTTACAATAAATCGCATGTTTAATTGGCACTACTCTTCATTTGTAGTAATTTGTAGCTTTCTTTCCACTTGAATAATAAAAAAAAACAAGTAGTATTATGTTGAATACAATTACTTGCTAGCAATCCAAAGTTAGTTTTGACTTTGATAAACAAATTATTAAGTGAGATCTCCCCCAATCCAGATTTATAACGTTGGAGTACAATATATACACACAAGGTCTTCTTCACATTTAAACTTAAATGTGAGATCTCCACCAATCCAGGCCATCCATATCATGTGGGTAAATATATATATACATCTATTATA
>PHNY01029677.1:7238-19055 GCA_003724115.2 Anethum foeniculum | reverse complement strand
ACTGACGCCTAGTGCAATTGGTCTGGTTCACAGACGACTAGTTCCGCTCTCAGGCCTTCGTATCATGAACTCTTCAAAACATTGTCAAGTCTTCTACCATATATAAACAACTTCACTTAGATCCCTTCAGGTCTTCACACTGATCATATTAACTGCTACGAATGACTTCAACCTTATTACTCCGTTGCTTGAACATGTTAATGAACTTCAAACGGACTTCTGTTGACACCTTCTTCACTGCAGCTACTAGGATCTTTGCGTATATACCATGACTTCAATCTGTACTGATTTTTAGGGGAACATAGTATTATTTTCAAGTCCTTGTTCTATGTTGAGTTATCCAAACCAGTATTGTTGAGATAACATATCCAGCTTAAATCTTGCTCAACAACAATTATTCTCAATATATACATCTTATTTTCACTATCATAAAATCACATGATCTTCATGAAAAACAGCCAGAAACTCGACCAACAAATAAACAATATATTGCTAAGGTTGAAACTAAAAGAACTAGAACAAAACTAGGCAACACGCAATTCAAAAAAAACTAAACAAACATATATAAATAAAAGTGAACTAAGACTTAAGTAAAGAGAATTGTTTTAACACATAAAACAAACAAAAGTAATATAGCCAAAACACATTGACTACCGAGAATTAAACTAAATAGGATCTAGTAAATAAAAATCCTACAAGTACTATAAAACAATCAAAGTCACAAAAGAAATAAAAATTTAACAAAAGATGATCACTAAAACATATATACAAATTTCAAGCAAGTGAAAAATCAAGACTAACACAAAAGATTTAACATGAAAAGATATATTATAAATTAAAATACAAACACAAGAGTAAAAATCATATTCCAAAATCAACAATACTAGGCTAAACAAAAAACAAGCGTCATAGAAAAGTGAAAAAAATATAACTAAGCATATGGATTGAGTCAGCACACAAGAAAATACATTAAAACATTAATCTAAATAAATAAACATGGTATTCATAAGCAATACATGTGTAACCATAAAAAATGCAATATCAAAAACTAATTCACATAATGGACATATGGATAATACTTGGAGGAAATAATTGAAACTGTTAAAAAAAACAAACCTGAATTAAGAATTTTGAACCAATGAGATATCTTTGCGTGGAGGAAAATCACAGATCAAACATAGTTGAAAAATACAAGCCAGCAAACAGGCATGGTAATCGATCCTTGTGCTCTGATACCAATGAAAGATTTAGAACCTCTAAAACAAATTTAATCCTTGTTAGAAATAAGTAAAAATTGAGAGAAATATTGGAGTTCCGGGTATGAATTGAACAGGCTTTTTAAGAGCCTTTTCTCTTGACATAGTTCACTATATATAGGCTATAACTTTCACCACCTTCACTCCAATATTGTAGCAGCCCATTTATTACTTATTAATATTGTTATGTGCATTTTTGGACGTGGGCCCTAAATAGGACCCAATTAACCTAAAGCGGGTTGGGCCTGGATTAAACCCAGTCTGCAACGCTTGAAAAAGAAAGTACAGGGGACACTGGGCCTAAAGATGGGCTTATGAGCTATGAGCTTGCTGGATTATTGCCCGCTGCTCGCGAGTAGGCAGCCTCGCTTCGTTTTATTATTTTAAAATGGGGGATATGCGAGCTGGCATGATCATATAGTAGCCCAGCTCGCATCGCATGAATGGAGCCTAGTGGGCTAGGCTCATATTCTAAACCAGCTCGTATCACATGGTGCACTAATAAATGTTTGGAATAAACTTGAAGAACGAGGCGAGGCCATGACGGCTCGCTTCATTACTTTCCTTGGGAGGTGAGAATGGCCTTACTAGGAGGATGGTGCTAGTATATGAAAGGTGACTCATAGATGACAGAGTTATTCATAAATTTCGGGGCTGACACGGAGTATTCCCATAATCATGGGAAGAAATGCGATGATATCGCAAGATTATAGGGAAACGTGTGGGGTCAGTCGAGATTTATGTGATTAATTGGTTTTAGGCCAGATTTTTAGGGATGGGCTTGGGCTGAAGCTCTAGCCCTAATTGTTTGACTTTTCCCCAAGAACTACGTGAGGCTTGATCCCTATAAATAGGGTACGTAGGCACCATATATGATTATGTGAATTGACACTCACTAAGAGTAAGAGAAAGAACAAATTCCCTATTCAATTTCTTGAGGAGTCATCATACAAACCCAGCCGCTACCACAAACAACCTTCCTCCGCCACTAAAAATCAACCTAGATCTCTATTCCAGCAACCGAACCTCCAAAACACTGTTATACAAAATTCTCCCTATAACATTTGGCGCTAGAAGGAAGGGACATTTTTTGACACATCTTAGGGAGAAAAGTCTCTCATGATTCATGGAAGTGGAAGCTAGAAAGGGAATGAGATCCCAAGGGGGTCAGAAAAGTCTCCTGTAGGAAATCAGGGGCCCTTACCCCCAACAGCCCCGATAGATGGGAACAGGGTTCTTGAATATTTGGAGGGGATTGGGAATCAAATGCTGGAGATCAACACTAGGATGTTGAAGGTAGAAAAAACTCTATGAAGAACGCCAAACGGAAGGTCCGGAGGCTCAAGCTCTCTCAGAAACATCTGAAAGGAAAAGGGCCCAAAAAATGACTTATCAAGGATTTCGATGATGTGGTTGATGACGCAGAAAATAACAAAGGAGATGCCTCATTAGAATGGGATGAGATACCCCAAGACCAGGTAAAGCGAGGCAGCCAGATCTCAGGAGGATCGGGGCATCAGCTAGCTTCATCTGAGGCAAGGTCGACAAGTGTGCTAGACTAGGAGGGCAGGAGGTTAAGCGAGCACGACCTGCGGCTCAAACTAGATGGCTCAAGGTGAGGAGAGAAGAAAGAGAGCATGAAGGCCACATGAACAGACATCACAGACGCGATGTTACTCCTCAACGCAAGCACAGGAGAGAGAGAACACCTCCCCAGTAAAATGAACGGAAAAGGTGCAGGGAGAGGGCTGAGCAGGAAGAGGAATCTGGAAGGCGACGAGAACGAGCTGAGGGATCTAATCATGCCAGTAATGAAGAAGAGGGAGGGGATAGAGAGGTAGTAAGGGTTGGAGACCTGAGAAGAATACTAGATTGAATGGAGAATGAGAAAAAGGGTCCCCTAGCGGTTGCTACTCCATCCCCCTTTTCAACAGCAATAAGGACCTCCCCCCTTCCTAGGGTGTTCCACAATCCAGAACTACTCTTTAATGGTGAGGCTGACCCGGCTGAATACCTCATTCAGTTTAATAAGAAAATGGAGGTTTATCAAGTTCCAGAGCCAACTCGATGCAGGTTATTCACGGTATCACTCAGGGGGAGTGCACAACAATGGTTTTCAAAGTTAGGAGCAGCCACAATAAGAACTCGGCAACAGTTTGAAGACTTGTTTTTAAGGCAATTCCAATCTACCCTTCATTATGCCCCCACTAGTAGCCACTCTAGCCAACATAAAGCAAAGAGAAGGAGAGACCCTGGCCGAGTACTTCACCAGGTTTAATGCAGAAGTTCCTAGGGTAAGAGGAGGTACTGAAGAGGCTGTAAAAAATTCCTTATTTCTGGGTTGAGAAAAAGGTTTAAGTTCTGGAAGAGCCTGCAAGCAAGTGAGCCCGGAACACTAGCGGAATTTTATGACCAAGCTGAGCCTTTTAAACGAGTAGAGAATTCTATGCATGAGCTCAAGATCAGCGAACAATACAGAAAGATGAGAGAGAGGTCCTCGAGCCCCGACGACAAAAGAAAAACTTACCAGCGGAGTACCATCCCAAAAAGGCCTGCCAAGGGGAAGGAGACGGCCAAGGATGTTGGGAGACCATATAAAACTAAATGACAGACACATACACCTCTTGTGGCCTCGATTAATCATATTTATGCCACCTATGTCGGTAAAGGGATGTTTAAGAAGGCCAGCCCTTTTACTGATTATAACAAGAGGGATACCTCCAAGTATTGTGCCTATCATGAGTCAACAGGACAAGACACGGCTGACTGCAGACAGCTGAAGGATGAAACTGAGACACTTATCAGACAGAGCAAGTTGACAGAATGGGTAGTGAAGGTGGTGAGGAAGCACAAGGTTGATTATCACAACGTTCTTCCGCCACCCACTCAGGGAGATAAACGTGAAGAAAAGGAGAGAACTGCCTGGGCCAGCAGTGTTCACACCATACTAGGGGGCTCCCACCCCGGAGGGAATAGAAGGAAAGCCATGGATATATATGCCAGGGAAGCCAGAGATAAGCCCTTGACTAATGTGCATCATCTAAGTCAGCGACCCCTAGTACACTTCAAAAGAGAAGGAGAAGATATTATGTTCATTTAAGAGGACGCTAAGTGGGTGCATCATCCCCATGTCAATGCTCTAGTCGTAAAAATCAAGATTGGACCCACCAATGTTCATAGAGTGTTGGTTGACAACGTGGAGCACTGTCAATTTCTGGACATATGGTGCTTATCAAAGGATTGGCTTTTGAGAAAATGAGATGTCCCCCTCAGATGGGCACCTCTACGGTTTTACTGGAGCGTCGGTGGGGGTAAAGGGAGTAGTTCGTCTCCCGGTCAGTTTGGGCGATGGCCTGAACGTGGCAACTAAGATTGTGACATTTACTGTGGTGGACCAGCCCTGCGCCTATAATGCAATCATCAGACGACCAATTTTGAAGTCCATGAAAGTAGTAACCTCTATCTATCACCTGAACATGAAATTTTCAACCCCCACTGGAGTTGGGCAGGTGAAGGGTGCCAGTATGGCTCAAGGGTTTGTTACAACCAGACCCTGAAGGTAGCCGAAAAAGGGAACACATCTTGTTTGGTAGACGCTGCTGAATTGAAGGAAGATGATATCCTTATGAAGGAGGCCGAGGAAAGGAAAATGAAGGGCCCAGAGGAGAGAGGCCTTGCCATCTGTAATATAATCTCGATAGAAGAGTTACTAGATGATTACTTTGAAGGCATGTGAGTCCAGGTGGAACCGCGACCAGGAGCGCTCATGATGGAACCCTCACAACCCATCATGGTCCTTGAGGAAGGGATTGTGGAGGAGGCTAGTGACGAAGAGGAAAGCCCAGAACTAACGAAGGCCAGAATGAGTAAAGGAAAATGGGTAGAAAGGCGTACAGTATGGACAGAAATATCTAACGGAGTCACCCATGTGGTGGAAGTTACCACACGAACTTGGTAAAGAACAGCATTGATACTGTGCAAGTCACAGAAATGGGAGAAACAAGTGAGCACAAAGAGTTTCAATCAGATCTGGATCCGAGGATGCCACCAATAGTAGAGAGAGCCGCAACAGCTAAAGATACTATCTCTATTCTGTTGGACCCAAATGATCCATCAAAAATCCTAAAGATTGGCTCTAACCTAGCTATTGAGTCTAGGAAAATTTTGGCACTGTTTCTGAAGGAAAACTTAGATGTCTTCGCATGGGCTCACTCTAATATGACAGGCATCGACCCAGAGGTCATACTTAATATTGATCCAAGAAAAAAAGGGGTCAGGCAGAAGAGGAGGCCCATAAGTGGAGAGAGTGCAGAAGCCCTCAAGGAAGAAGTAGATAGGCTGATGGGAGCCGGACTCGTTAAGGAATCTTTTTATCCTGAGTGGCTGGCCAATCCGGTGCTAGTGAAGAAACCAAACGGGAAGTGGAGAACGTGTGGACTTCACTGACCTTAAAAAAGCATGCCCAAAGGACAATTTTCCTTTACCTCGTATTGATCAATTAGTAAATCCCACAGGCGGTCATGCTTTCCTCAGTTTCATGGACGCTTATTCTGGTTACAACCAGATTCCAATGTATGGGCCAGATCAGGAGCACAACTACTGTTACATTGGGATGCCTTTTAGACTCCTAAATGCGGGAGCTACTCACCAAAGGCTAGTGAACAGGATGTTCAAGGAGCAGTTGGTCAAAACTATGGAGGCATATATGGATGACATGCTGGTGAAATCTAAACGGGCAAAAGATCATGTGGACCACTTGACAGAAATGTTTCAAATTTTAAGGAAGTAAATGATGAAGCTAAATCCCTAGAAGTATGTGTTTGGGGTTGAATCTGGGAAGTTTCTGGGATTTATCGTCAACGACAGAGGAATTGAGGCCAATCCCGTGAAGATAAAAGTCTTAATTGAAATGACGGCCCCCCGATGGGTAAAAGATGTGCAAAGCTTGACAGGACGAATAGCCGCTCTCAATCGTTTTGTTTCCAAGTCCTCTGGCAAGTGCTAGGAATTCTTCAAGGCCGTCAAAAAAGTAGGGAAAAATTTTGAATGGACCAAAGAGTGCGACGAGGCCTTCCAGAATATAAAGAAGCAACTTAGCAGCCCACCCATGTTGTCTAATCCTAAGAAAGGAGAGACTTTGATCCTATATCTCGTTGTATCAGATTATTCATTGAGTGTAGTCCTTGTTCGAGAAGAAAATAGGGCCCAACTCCCTGTCTACTTCATTAGCAAACAGCTAGCGGATGCAGAGACTCGCTATACTAGCCTTGAGAAGCAGGTGTATGCCCTGATTTTGGCTTCGCAAAAATTGAGACCCTATTTCCAGGCTCATAAAATTGAGGCACGAACTTCATATCCTCTCATGCAGGTGATGCATAAGCCTGAGGCCTCAGGTTGAATGCTGAAGTGGGTTGTAGAGCTTGGACAATTTGAGGTCGAATACAAGCCTCAAACCGCGATAAAGGGCCAGGTACTGGAAGACTTTATTCTGGAATTCCCACAACATCAAGAGGTGGACTCGGGAAGCTCTCGTTGTAGCAACCGGGGAAGAGGGGACCAATCATCATAAGAAGAGTAGTGCCCCTTGGTGGGGCCTGTATGTGAATGGGGCTGCTAATGGTGAAGGGGCTGGTGCAAGCATGGAGTAAATAAGCCCAGAGGGGCATAAACTGTGAATCGCGACCCACTTGGCCTTTCATGCCACAAACAATGACGCCGAGAATGAGGCCCTCATCAATGGACTCAAACTAGCACTGGAAATGAAGGTCGAGAACCTGAATATGTTTGATGATTCCATGATCGTAGTTTATTAATTCATTGGAGGATACCAGACGAAGGGACCAAGAACTGAACTCTATTTGAAGTGTGCTCAGAGAATAATAGAGTTGTTCAATGAAGTGAAGTTAGAGCTCATCCCTCGTGGGCAGAATGAGGGTGCTGATGAGCTGGCTAAATTGGGCTCACGTCACGAGGCCACTCTGCTCGGGGTAATTCCCTTGATAGTTCAGAGAAGGCCCAGTGTTCCTGAACAGGAGGTAGAGATCATAGAGGAGCAGGTTTTGACATGGATGAATTCTATCCTTAATTATATCAAAGATGGGACGCTACCTAAAGATAAGAACAAGGCCAGAAGGTTGAGACACAAGGCTGCTAGATATGTAATATATGATGGCGCTCTATATAGAAGAGGATTTAATATGCCTCTCCTTAAATGTTTTGAGGCAGATGAATGCAATTACATCATAAAGGAAGTACATGAAGGGATTTGTGGAAATCACTCGGGGGTAGCTCGTTGGCACAGAATATTCTTCACCAAGGTTATTATTGGACGACCCTCAAGAAGGATGCCTTCGAGTTCTCTAGAGCTTGTGACAAGTGTCAGAGGTATGCTAATTTCTACAACAGTCCTGTGGCCCCTCTTACATCCCTCATGAGCCCATGGCCCTTTGCATTGTTGGGAATTGATTTAATTGGAGAGTTACCTAAGGCAAAAGGAAGTGTCAAGTATGTAGTGGTCGTGGTGGACTAATTTACCAAATGGGCAGAGGCTGAACCCCTAGCCACAATCACTGCTATAAAGTTGAAGGAGTTTGTGTACAGGGCTATTGTATGTCGATATGGAATCCTATACAAATTGGTGTCTGATAATGGAAAGCAATTCGACAGCAAGGAAATGAGAGAATTCTGTCATGCGTTGGGAATTCAAAAAAGTTTCAGTGGTGTAAGTCCCCCTCAAACCAATGGCCAAACTGAGAATGTTAACAAGATAATAAAGCATACCCTCAAGGCAAAATTGGAAGAGAAAAAAGGGAGCTGGCCAGACCAATGGTTTTCTGGTCCTATAACACTACCCTAGGTCAACAACTATTGAAACCCCTTTTTCCCTAGTAAATGGATGGGAGCCAAGGTCCCCAGTAGAAGTAGGGGCTGGATAATTTAGGAGGGACAATTATGATGCAGAGGCAAATGAAGTTAATCATCATTCGTAGTTGGATAGGATATAAGAAATCAGGGAGGATTCACAGGCCAGACTTGTAGCATATCATTAGAGGACAGCTAGGCACTATAATCGAAGGGTGAAGGCCCGTCCCTTTAGGGTGGGAGATCTGGTTCTGCGAAGGGTTATGCCAAATACTAAATTCATGAGCCATGGCATCTTTGGGGCCATTGGGAGGGTCCTTACAAGATAAAGTCTGTGTTTTGGGAGGGAACGTATCACTTGAACAATATGCATGACAAGCTTGTCCCTCGGGCATGGAATACTGAGCATTTGAGAAAGTATTATCAGTAAGACTTAGTATTAATAAATTATTCCTAAGTCTCGGGGGGTAATGCTATATAGGCACCTCCCTTGGGCCAAGCATGTATTTGAATTTCCTGTTTATTATTTATGAATAATACATGTTTCTTACTTATGCGCATTTTTATTAAGGAAGTCAAACTAGTGTGAGTATAGATTTTCTGGTCGCTTACGCGAGGATAAAATTGTTTGATTATTATTTCACTTCATGTCGATGAATGGGTAAACCATCTTTTAACTAAAAGCGAGACTATAAGTGCGTGGCAATGGCCAACAATTCAAAATCAAACTATGACAATCCAAAAATGAGGCGAGAAAGATTAACTTAAAGAATTTTTTAGGAAAGCAAACAGTGAAAATCCATGCGGGGCCAAGATAAAGTCAGCAGTAGGATGATTAGTTTAAAAATAATTAAGAATTTTTCATGCGATGTGGGCTCAATCGGCTCGCATCGCACCCAGATTCTTAACAAAAAAGAAGGCCAATAGCGGAAGCACAATTTAATATAAGAAAGCTATGCATGCAATGCGACCTCATCAGCTCGCATCGCATGAAATGGTGTAAACTTATAAATACGAGGACAAGATCCTTGGATAAAAGAAATGCAAAATAGCAAGATAAAAATTAAAGTTACCATCAAGGTACAAGTACGAGACCAAAGGCGAGTGAATTGTTAAATACAACTTGCGAGGCAAACGGAGTGCCCGCCTCCCCGTCAAAAGATTAAAAGTAAAATCACTAAGTTTGACCAGCATCCTGTTTCTTCTTCGATTTCTGTGCCGTGAGCTGGGCCCTCCTGGCTTGGTCAGCTGCGATGCGAGATCTTCTGCGGCCTTAAGTTGGGCCTCTTGGCTCTCTCTTTCAAGCTCTGCTCGCAGCTTCTCAGCGTGCTTAGCCGTGCCTGCACCAAGGAGGTTCCAATCAAATTCGGGCACTTTGCTGATGAAGATTTTCATAAAGTTCCTGGCATCAGTGATATCAGCTTCCCTGGTCGTAGTTTGGGCACTGAGCTTGTCCTCGAGCTCTTGAACTTTCTTTGTCAAGCGCTCATTTTCTTTGCTCATATCGTCAATAGCTAGGTCATGAGCGACCCTTTGTTCTCTCAACGCCTTCTCATGAGCAAAGGACATGTCAAGCAGTTGTTGTTTTTGACCCTCCACCAGCTTAACCTTCTCCTGCCCCAGCTCGTTAACTTTGGTTTTCATGTTTCTGAGATCCCTGTCAAGTTTAGATAAGGCATACCCGATGCTCCTCAGCTCGTGGGTTCTGGAAAGTTGGCGAAAGAACACTTCAGTAGCAGCCTTTGTTAAGGCATCATTGTTGGCCTCGAGTGAAGACGAAGTCCAATTTTTGATGTCCTCTTTAGAGATATTGAAACGGACTAACTTGCCAAAGGTGTTGGCCACCACATTTCTTGGTCCAGAAAGGGGAAGAGCATCTCTTGGAGAGGGAACGCGAGCCCGTTTGGGATCCTGGTTCCACCTTTGTTGATCCCCCACCGCCCTTTAGAAATTCAGTGAGGGTGGTGCAGTGGGCGAGTAGAGTTTCATCCCCACGAGCTGTCGGGCCCGTACCAGCGATCTGAGCAGAGCCTGAAGACGCTGCGGCTCGCTCTGCTTCCTCCATAGAAGGGATTGGAGAGACACCCATTTCTGCAAAGACAAACAAGAGAAATGTTAACAAAGAAATGAAAATGATGCGAGCAGATAAAAGATGGTAAAATATTATCATAAGTAAAAGATGGTCGGCTCGAATCGCAGGCTGGAACTACTTGTACCTTTCTTGCCTTTGCAGCCTACTTTTTTCTTAGGATTTAACCTTACTCCTTCCTTCAAAAATCAACACTCGATGAGATTAGAGGTGGTAATCAGCTTGCGAATATTCCTCTAAGCGACAGGAAGATCGAGGATGCTGTCAGCGTTATCTTTTTCTACTCCTAGTAAAGGAGTGCGAACATGAGCAACTTTGAAGAAATAAAAATAAAGATGAGAAAACGAGTCGACCAAGGAAATAAGAAGATATGGGTACACCATTGATACCTGGGTTATAATAAAATGGGTCTAGATGTGAGGCACTTCATGATTATAGTAATAAAGACTTTTTCATTTTCCTGAATTGCTCGGCCCGCTGTGGATTAGATTTTTCTTGTTATAGCAAGGCCACACAGAAAGATAGAAATATCCAAAGTCATTGGGTGAATGCTTCTGGTTCAAAAAATAGCCGAGCTGTCTGGCGGCTAGAGGAGGAAGTTTCTTTTTGTGATACATGATATAAAGGGCGATCGCGGATCTATACCCATTAGGGTTGATTTGGAGCGGTGCGAGCTGGTAGTACTTGCATAGATCGCGGATGAAAGAGTGAAGAGGGGAAGTGACCCCGAGCCATAGTAGGAACGTGGAAAGGACCATTCGAGGAACCCTACTGCCATTCTCTGCATGATTAAATTTATAGCATCTTATATGGGGCGTGGAAAAATTACCCTTCTTCGAGCCAGAATTGTTCAACTACCTTGGCCAGAGAATCCTTATTAAGTGTTGTGGCCAAGTTGCGGCAGGCTAGGATTTTGGTCTCTTCATAAATTGATGTCGAGCTCTCCTCGCTATCAGGGATTATTTGTTTCCTAAAAATGATTTCTCCTTCAAGCTCGCGCTGGGCAAGGGGGACATATGGTTCAGGTGACAATTCAGGAATGAAGTCATAGTTGCACAAATCGACCTCGCGGGTCACGTCTTCTACCTCCTCACTCATGGGGGAATCATACGACCAGTGCGACCCCTCTTCATCTTCCCCCTCCTCGTTCAGCTCGAGCACGGGTTGGACAGTGATGGGCTTTTTCCTTTCATTTTATCATAAAAGGCACGTCCAAGAGTGCTGTCTGTTGATTCTGAGTCTACTTCTATCGGTTGTTCAACAGATGCAGATGTAAATCTGATTCGAGCCTCCTTCTCGTGGGCCATTTTTCTGATTCGGCAAACGCCCATGGCAAGATGGCCAATTGGTAAATACACGTTTAGTGACATTGACGCGGCTTACACAAAATGGCTCGGTCTTAGGGTTATTGAGTTCTNATTAATTTTTATTAATATAATCTATTTTTTGGTTTTATGCTGAATTTTAACCCTTGTACTTGTTCATATTATGTAGAAATATTATAGACAATTGAAAGGTCAAAGCTGTTCACAAGCAAAAACTATCATTGAAGATCACATCAAGGTCACAATTAGAAGGACCATGAACGAATTGAAGAGGAGAGTAGAGAGC
>PHNY01029646.1:10933-26646 GCA_003724115.2 Anethum foeniculum | reverse complement strand
ACCAGTAACTCTGCAATAAACAAACAAAAACACATCAAAAGACACAACGTACTTGAGTACAAAGCACCAATTTAAGCCATTATAGAGCATTCCAAGTAGATATAAAATCCACTTATCACACGTCACATATAGTTCAGTTCGTCAAACGATTTGTTTTGGTATGTTTAAAATCAACAACGGGTCAAAACTTACTTTCCTGACGAATACGGGTCTGCTAAATAGTATGTAAAATAATTACCCCATTTTTAAAATAAATTTTTTATGCTTGTAACCATTTTTAAAAGAATCGGGGTATTTTTCTGAAATTAACGGACTTCGTTTCGTCTCGATCGGACAAACGGTTCATTTGTTATCGAATTATTAAAATAATTCGATTAATAAATCATTTTTAATTCCTAAAAATCAATTAAATCAATTAAATAAATTAATTAACTATTTATAATAATTAACTAGTCAATTTAATCAATTTAAATTAATATTTAGGATTTTTGGAAATTATTTAAAAATAATTCATTTATTAATTAAATTAATTAATTAATTATTCGAAAATAATTAATCAATTTAAATAATTAAATAAATGAATAATTAGAATTATGAAAATAATTTAAAATCATTTAAGATTTGAAAATAATCAGTTTTATCATTTTTAATCTAAATCAGAAAATCAAATTGATAATTAATAAGTAATTTATTAAACAATTTCTTATTTTACAATTATTTTTAAACCAAAATTCAAAAACATATTTTGTGGATTGGATTTGGGCGAAATTGGATCAAAAGCGGGCCATTAATCCGGGTCACGACCGGATCGATGAAGAACACCCGGGTCGCTGGAAATCTGGGTTTGGACCCCAGAAACCGGTGACAATCCGGCCGTCCTTCAACTTCCGGCAACGCCCCGTTTTTAGCCAAAACAGTTGGTTTCGGTCGTTTTTCAAACCCCAGTTCGATCACAGACATACTAGCAACACAGAGCACCGCTAATCGTACTGCAACAACCCCGGAATCATCGTTTCCTGCCAAAACCGAAGCCGATTCCGGTAAGCTTCAAATTCAATCATTCCTTAACCGATTTTAACTTATAATACACGAAAATAAAGCAGGAAATCATACAAACATAATCACGGAGTCAAAATCAGTGAACAATCAACAAACAATGTAGAAATTAGACTTAAACCCGACCAAAAACGTTGAACTCAAATCGGGGTATAAACCCTAAAATCAAAATTGAAAATTTATACCTCCTTCACTGATTTTAATGGTAGATAAAGATAGAACAGAGCTCAAGCTTCGATTTGGTTACTCGAACACTCGATTCTGATACCGCTAACACCTTCAATCACTCGATTGATTCTCCGGAAGCTTCAAGAACACCCAAATTTAATTAACTAAATCAATATATATAATTACCATAAGAATACCCCCTAATTACAATTAGGGTCCAGTTATAACATTTTACTGAAAATAATTACCCCATAATTATAATTTATGGGGATTTAATTTTTAAAATAATATTTTAAATAAATACTATATATATATACCAAAATTTCCCAAAAATTACGAATAATTCAAAAATACAAAAATATAAAATATTTGATAAACCAAAAATTTTATAAAAATTAAAATGTACTTTTTTACAGGCCCCGGGGTTCCCGTAGGATCCCGGTCCGACAATTTTTGAAAAACGAGAACATTTCCTAAATTTCTAGAAAAGCCCGGATTTTAATATTAACGGCTCAAACTACAAAATGAAGCTCAGAATGAAAAACGGTAAGATTGGGCTGTACAAATTTAATTCTAACTAATTTAAAATCAAACAAGACACATTTAAAGCAAAATAAAATAATGTAAAATATTCAGAAAATATCCTGGGCCATACAGGATATTAACAGGCACATAACACGTAACAGATAAGGCCAAAAATTGCACAATTAAATTTTAAACAAATAATATTTCTTTTAATATAATTCATAAATAGTCCAAAAATGCATAATTAAATTTAAAACACAAAATATTTCATTTAATATCATTCAAAAATAGTCGCGAAAAATCCCGGATATTACAAATTACCTTTGGCATCTTGAAATTTGACCCATTCTAAAAAAAAAACTGTTTGCTCATCGTTTTTGGGAATGAAGTTGCCTGATGGATTTTGTTCTAATATTAGGAGTCTAGTATCAATGGAAATCTACAACTCACCAGAATGAAATCTCATGACTGCCATATGATTTTGCATCACTTACGCTAAAGGTATATCTCGATCTCTTGGTTTACTATCACATCTCTTTTTGGCATTTTTCTTGTCAATTTTTATATTGTCATACATTGAGCCTTTCTTCTTAATCGTAGAATTTAAGCCTCCTGTCATCAAACCCTTAATCATTTCTAGTAAATATTTTTTTTGCCGAAATAGCTCGTGACGAAAAGTCAACAGAAACCGAGTCCTCAAAAGCCCCAATGCTCGTTAGTCCAAGAATGAGCCCTCTAGCCTAGAAAGTCCGTGTCGATCTTTCAACTGATACCACTGGGTCTGATTTTACCATGCCTCTCGTAGCTCATGGTTATAATGTTGATGCTAAGCCCTCTTCATTTGCACATTTACTTGGAGACTTACAGTTGTCATTGTATAGGCCCTTCAAAGTATCTTGGTAGCTCACGAGGTTTATGAGCACGAATGAAGAAATTTAAAGAGATGAAAATCGAGCACCGTGCATGTGCTACCAAAATTTGAACCGCGGAAGAGTTGGGGTCTAAGAATGCAAAAGCTGTGAAAGACCTCCAGGAGGAATTTGATGAATTTGCCACTAAGGTACGGTCACTAGAGCCGAAGATGCATGAAGAGGACCAAAAAATGGCAACTCAAAAAATTATGAGGACTCATGTCGAGATGATGCTGGAGTACCATAGAAGAGAATGAAGCTAGTGGGACGTAGTTGAGACCACAAAGATCTACAATGAATCCTATCTAGACGACGCTTTCTCTTTGGATGGGCTTGGTATGGATAATGCGGTGCCCAGAATGACAAGTGAAATATGCCTTGCTTTGATTTAATTACGCAAATTTGAACTTGTTTAATATTGAACATTATTGGTTTACGTTTTCTAGTACTTTGTTAGTGTGTCATTCGTTCCTGTTTCGCTTTATTGCGGGGAACATGACTTGATTAAATTATGCAATTTGCTTTAATGTATTGGGAAGGATTATGTTGACGTATATCTCTTATTTTTACAAGTCTTTATTTGTAGATACTTTGTCGTTAACTTTTCTGAACTTGTATTAGAGGTATGTTGACGTGTAATATGTTTTATGTATTGTCTTAGTGACTTAGCAGTCGATATGGAATGTTCCCTTATCATTGGTCATTTATTCGTCGGCAATCATGTTAACACAAAATTTTGTCGACTTACACAATGCTATTGTGAAAAACTCCTTTTTGAAAGTAGATACTTGAATGTGAATTAGTATTCTTTGCGTAGAGATGTTGTCACTTATTGTCACATGTAAGTTTAATTCGTAGGTGCATGCACTTGTAGCGTGGTTAAGAGGCCTTCCCTTCTTAAAACTCACGTTCTTTATTTTCTTTTATTGTAGTGTATTTTCCTTGTGGTTTGATAAGGTAATGTTTTTTTTGTTATGTTCACGGAGGCTTAGCCCTGACATTTTTGTCAAATTGTCGTAGTTGGGTGATCAACCCCTTGGGTTTGTTAAAGAGCGTCGTTGCTCTTATTCACAAAAATCATTATTCTGACAAGTCATTATTCAATTGTGCACTAATTTTTACACTACTAGTACGTTCACATAATATAATCGTACTTTTAATATAAAAGAAGACATTATTCATAATTCAAAGAAGGCAGTCAACTAACGATAACACATTGCATATTCATTGAGTGAAAGGCAAATAAACAATCTTTTTCAAGACAGATTGGAGCACATCGTTAATAAGAATTCCTAATACGATGAAAAACAAAAGACTATGTCTTAACGAATTATTGGCAAACATCATAAAAGCAAATAAAAAAGATTGAATTGGGGACCTTACATGTGATAGATTTTTAAATGTAAGGCATTCCAAATCCTAGGGACTTGAACTCCATCTAGAGTAGATAGTCGATATGCACCCTGTCCAACAACTGCATCTATAAGATATGGTCCTTCCCAGACGTCAGCGAACTTACCTGTGGTCATGTCAACAGTGTTATGGAACGTCTTTCTCAAGACTAGGTCTCCAACTAGAAATGCTCTGATATGCACATGTTTATTGTAACTACTAGCAATTTTCTGTTGATATGATGCCATTCGTATTTTCACTATTTCCCGCAGCTCGTTTACTGTATCGACATCATGAGAGAGCTCATTCTTATTTGCCTCATAAGTCAACTGTCCATCTAGCAATAGGCATCATGACCTCAGTGCACAAAATGACTTCAGTCCCATAAACTAAACTATAAGGGGTTTGACATGTCGACGTCTTAGGTGTTGTCCTGTCTGCCCATAGAACCCAAGGCAACTCTTCAGCCCATTTTCCCTTACATGATGTCAGTCTCTTCTTCAAGTTGTTGATAACAATCTTGTTACTAGATTCAGATTGTCCATTAGCTTGAGGATACCTTACTGTCGACTTGATCAAGTTAATATTCCACCTCTTGCAGAATGCTTCTGTTTTGTCACTTATAAATTGTGATACATTATCACAAATTATCTCAGATGGTACTCCAAATTTGCACAAAATGTTCCTTTTTATAAAGGAGATTACTTCCTTGGATGTCACTTGTCTAAACTCTTCTGCTTCAATCCATTTGGAAAAATAATCTATCATTGCCAACATGAATACCTTTTGCCCAGGTGCCGGCGGCATTTTTCCCACAATGTCCGTCCCCCATTTCATGAAGGGCCATGACGGGATTAACTGGTGAAGACGTTCTGATGGTTGGTGGATTGTGGGAGCGTGACGTTGACATGCATCACATTTTTCGGTGTATTCCAGAGTATCCTGTCTCAGTTGTGGCCAGTAGTAACCCATGCACAATAATTTTAATGAAAAACTACGACCATTGGTGTGATTTCCACATTCCCCTTCATGAATATCCCTCATTACCATAACAGCCTCATCATTTTCCAAACACCTTTGCAATAGCCTAGTAGAATACTTTTTAAACAAGACATCGTCAGTCATGGTGAAACGTGATGCTTTCATCTTAAGCGTTCTGGCTTCATTGATGTCACTGGGTACGTTGCCATGTGTCAAATACTCCTTCTATGCTTGTGTCCAATTACTTGCATAGTTGTCATCTCTATTGTCTTGGATGTTGAAGATCAAGGACTTCATTTGTTCTTTCATTCTTTCACTAACTAGTTTTAAAATATCAATAATAGGAACAGTGTTTGTGTTGGCGTATTTGAATACACCTCCAAGGCCAGCCAAGGCGTCTGCCTGGGTATTACTTTCTCATGGTACTTGGCGTATGTTGAAAGTGTCAAACGAATGTTCCAATCTCTTGACTATGTTGAGATAGGCAATCATCTTGGAGTCTTTTGCTCCATATGAACCATTGACGTGATTCACAACCAGGAGAGAGTCACAATTTACGTCAATGTTTTTGATTTTCAAGTCTATAGCCGTCGTCATACCCAAAATCAGTGCTTCATACTCTGCTTCATTATTGGTAGCCTTAATGTCACAGCATATTGAATATAGTATTGTATTCCCCTGTGGCGATTTGAGTACAAGCCCCAGACCAGTTCCATTCACGTTCGAGGCTCCATCAGTATATAATGTCCATGGCTAGATGTCAGCTTTAGAAATTATATGTTGAAATTCTTCCTCAGCAACTGTCATTTGGCTTGGACTGAAATCAGCCACAAAATCAGCTAAAGCTTGTGATTTTATTGCAGTCCTTGCGTCGTAAGATATGTCATATGTACTCAGACGGATGGCCCATTTAGCCATACGTCCTTTCAAGTCAGGTTTGCTCAATACCGTCCTCATGGGGAAGTTTGTCATGACATGTATTTTATGGGATTCAAAATAATGCCTCAACTTAGTAGAGGTCATGGCTAGTGCAAGTACTAATTTTTCAATTGATGTGTACCTTGTTTCCGCATCCACCAAAATTTTGCTGACATAGTAGATTGGAGATTGCATACCTTCTTCTTCACGGACCAGCACACCACTCACAGCTTGATCAATGACAGATAAATAGACATAAAGATCTTCATTCTGTTTCAGTTTGGCTAGTAGTGGGGGAGTGGTCAAGTAATTCTTCAACTCTTCAAGTGCGTTCTCGTGTTTCTCTGTCCAATCAAATCCTTTATTCTTTCATAAAACATCATATAATAGTCTACACCTGTCAGAGGAACGAGATATGAATCTGTTCAACACAGCAACTCGACCCGTCAGCTTTTGAACGTCCTTGACATTAGTAGGACTCTTAGGTCAAAAATGGCCTTGATCTGTTCAGGAATAGCCTCTATACCCCTTCTTGTCACCATATGTCCAAGGAATTTTTCAGACGATACCGCAAAGTTGCACTTTGAGGGACTAAGTTTCATGTTGAACAATCTCAAAATATTGAACACCTCTTGCAGGTCCTTCACATGATTTTTTGCATTTTGTGACTTCACCACCATGTCGTCTATATATACTTCCATTATTCTCCCTGTCTGTTGTTTGAACATCTTGTTGACGAGTCTCTGGAAAGTTACCCCCGCATTGCGTAGTCCAAATGGCATTGCCAAGTAGCAATATATCCCCCTGTCTGTTATGAAGGCTGTTTTTTCTGCGTCCGAAGGTTCCATTTGGATTTGATTGAAGCCACTCGAGGCATCAAGGAACGTCAAAAGTTCATGACCTGTTGTCGAGTCCACCATTATGTCTATGTGAGGAAGAGGAAATCGGTCTTTGGGGCATGCTTTATTTAGGTCTGTGTAGTCTACACAAACTCTCCATTTCCCGTTCTTTTTCTGCACTATGACAACATTTGCCAGCCATTTCGGGTAGTCGACTTCCTTGATCATTCTAGCCTTCAGGAGACGGTTGACTTCTTCTTTGATGATTTTGTTTCTTTCTGCACCAAACTTTCTTCTTTTCTGTTGAACAGGAGTGTGATTTGGATCTACGTTCAGCTTGTGTGTGATTATGTCTAGACTTATGCCAGTGATATCTTCATGTTCCCAAGCGAATGCATCTAATCGTGACGTCAAAAATTCAACCAAATTTGCTTCTATGGTGGGGGACAGGTCCTCTCCCACTAGCACTTTTTTATCCCCCGTAGCCAAGTTGATTTCATCTAATTTTTTCAGGTCATGTTGGTCTTAACGACTGTGTCTCCTTGACATCATGTTGCACGGTGGACTTTAGACATTTCTTATAGCATTCCCAAGCAGTACTTTGATCTTCACATATTTTCAGCACTCCCCAAGGTGTTGGGAATGTGATTACCTAATGGTATGTTAATGGCACTGCTTTTAGATCATGGATCCATGGTCTGCCCATTATGATATTGTACGTCTAGTCACAGTCGATTATGAGGAATTTTTCTAAGAGATTTAAGCCCTGAGCATATGTTGGCAAGTAGATCTCACCAATTGTTTTCTTTGTTTCCCCACTGAATCCAACTAATTTAGTTGATTTCTTGACCATATCACTCTCAGCTAGCCCCATTTATTGCAACTTGTTGAGCATCATTATATTTCCAGCACTGCTGTTGTCCACCAAGACTTGTTTTATAAGGCAATTCCCCACAGGTAGGGAGATGACAAGACTGTCATGCTAAGATTCTGTTATGAATTCCCTATCCGACTCGTCAAAAATCAAAGCAAGTGTTTCTTTTGCTGTGTCGGTGCGGGTATTTGTAGTCCACTCCCTCTCGCTGTACATTTGGCTTATGAATATGTGGCTCCACATATCTCTGAGCCTTCAGCTATAAAGTTGATCACCTTCTGATATGGGGGTGGTGGTGGTTGTCTCTCCTGATGCATGTCGACTTGACGCCGATCATGAATTCAGATAGATACCTTTCTTGGTGAGGAATTGTAACTCTTTTCTTAATGCTACATAGTCGTAGGTTTTGTGTCCATAATCTCCATGGTAGTCATACCATTACTTAGAGTCTGGATTAGCCTTTGGCTTGTTGCTCTTTGGTGCCTACTTCACGACATCTCCCAGCCTTGTAAATTCTCTCATCATGGCTGCAGGGGTGATGTTGAAGCCATAGCTGTCCCAAGTTGGGGGTAGGTTCGGATTTTTTCTCCAATCAGCATATTCTTGCGTTGCATTGACACAGTACTCTTCCCTCGTCGTCCTGGAGTAGGGCTTGTAATCTCTAACTCTTGTTGAGGTGATTTTGCGGCTTGGGTGATAGTATTTATCGTCATCCCCTCTCTTGTCTTCTTTTAGCCTAACATGTGCCATAGCTTTGGCTTGAACGTCTTCCATAATTTTACATGGATATTTTGTGAGTTCATCAGACAATGGTTAATCCCTTTCCAATCCCCTCCCGAAAGCTTCTATGGCCGTTGGGATGTCACAATTAGGAATCATGACTTCCTCTCTATTGAACCTTGTTAGGTAGTCTCTCAACGGTTCCCTGTGTCATTCGACAATTCTATCCAAGTCACTTGTAGTTTTCTCGAACACTCTACTACTAGCAAATTGTAAGTTAAATGCGTCGACAAGATCAGCAAACGTATTTATGCTTCCAATTGGCAGTCCTACAAACCACTGCAAAGCTGGTCCCGACAGTGTTGATCCAAAGTGTTTACACATGCATGGTTCTTGTAGATCCTTCATGATTGGTACCATGAACATCCTTTGTTTGTACTGAGCTATATGTTCATGTGGATCACTTGACCCATCATAAGGCTTCAGGTTGGGTACTGTGAATCGCTTAGGGATTTCTACCAAGGCAATGTCATCAGAAAATGGGGAGTCTGCATAGCTCGTCGGGGTAGCTTTCTCCAAAGATTTTGGTACTCACGGGATCCGTTCGATTAGCTCCCTTACTTCTTTTAATTCCTTTTGAACGGATTCAAGAATATGGTTTCGTGATTTGGATCTTCTATGTTTTGATCTCCTCCTCTCATGATTTGTGTCTTGCTCCTCATCGTCATCACGTTGCTCTTCACGATCTAGTTCAGCGGCTTTCTCCATAGTTGTTCTTCCATTGTCTTTGTCGAGAATCACCAGTTCCTCCTCGCCTCCACCTCGTTGATCCCACTCTTCCGCGTCGTCCATATTCAACCGCCTCACCACACTCTTCACTATCTTTTAAGGAGCAGTTTTTGTCATGGATTTAGCCGTAGTAACCTCCTTTTATGATGACTCATTTTCAGATCGTAAAACCTCTATTTTTAACTGTAATTTTTTCAATGTTCCTCCTTGTGGTACGTCGTTTGCCATTGTAGTCAATCGAAAGAAACCTTAGGAAGTGTCCCACACACAGCGCCAATTGTTTTTACCAGATTTTGTAGGTTAAATACTAAGTGTTCTTGTGAATAAAATATAAAAATATGCAAGGCAAAAGTAACTACAAGAATTAACATGAGAGAATTGGTGACGCGAAAAACCCCCAATTAGGGTAAAAACCCGCGGGAGGAGTATGAACTCCTGCCAAAAAATATTGCTCCACTAATACTCAAAGTTCATAATTTTTTACAAGTTGAATATGAAGAAGTTCATGTGTATAATTTGTCACACAGTATGCCTATATATTTTCCATCCTTTTCCCCCGTTGGCGTATCTCTTTTTTTAAATTTCAACCACTTCCTCATCCTCCTATTTTTCGCGGATTAGTTGCCCAGTAATGGTATTGTGGCTGCACTTCATCTCCTAGAAATTAGGGCAGTTATTGACTCATTCATGCTTCTACCTTTCCTCTCGTCTGGTTCCTTCACGTCTTCTGTCTGCGCATCATATCAAGACATATTCACGTTGAGTCTGTCTCTCTTCTTGTCATGTCCATGTCGTCAAATACCTTGTTATAACATCACTGCTGGAAATGAAAACAGTAGTGCTTGAGCAAGAAATGAAAATAGTAGTACGCTATCTTATACATAACTTTTTTGTTTGCATAGTGAAGAAATGGAATGTTAAATTATGGAAAAAATTTAAGTAAAAAGAAAGAAATGATGTACAAGAGAACAGTGAACAAGCATGAGAGGTAGAAATTTTCTATGATGATGTTTGTACGGAAAATGAGGTAAAAGGCGATTAGAGAATTTCTTCCCAAATTGTTGGGTTAGAATTCTAGTTTGAATTGTCAAAAAAGGGAAGAAAGAAAGAGTAAAAATTATAAGCATTCCCCATTCGAAAGTACTAATCTCGTTCCATTTTCTCT
Organism: Anethum foeniculum; assembly: GCA_003724115.2. Classification (NCBI taxonomy): domain Eukaryota; kingdom Viridiplantae; phylum Streptophyta; class Magnoliopsida; order Apiales; family Apiaceae; genus Anethum; species Anethum foeniculum. Next base: position 16,308 of record PHNY01029646.1, on the reverse strand, counting down.
CAGTTCCATTACATCCAAGTGAACACAAACAAAAGGTCTTCGTAGTTACTACACAATCATATTGGCAATTTAAATTTCTCTTAAGTCTCCAGATAAAACTTACCTCATCCGCAAGCAAAGTTTTCTTTGTGTTTATTTAGTTAACATGATATACTTCCATAAATGTTCAAAGAAGGGGATAAAGAGTACGTCTCTTGACAAAGGGCTTTGGCCCGGTGTTCTTTCTTCTTTTGATCGAAAGTAAAGGAGTGGATAAAGAGTACTTCTTTAAAAAAGGGCTTTGGCCCGACATTCTTTCTTTTCTAGATCGAAAGTAGAGACAATTGCCTCCATAAGGCCACAAACGTGTTCAAGCATACCCAGAAAAAAGATGTTATGTGATGATTACTTTAAATCCGTTACTAAAAAATTGTATCCTATTATTTTGGCTAGGAACCAAACATTGATCCTTTTACACTACATGAAACAGGGCTTTTACCGACCACCAAACCGGTCGTAATAATCAAAAAATCGGTCGTTATAATGAAATTTCGACCTCCAACGGTCAATCGTATTTATCCCTGTCGTTATTTGCTTTTCTGGTCGCAATTGATTTTGACTGATGAAAGTTTGATGCCACGTGGACATGACATGTGTACACTCAATGGACGTGCCACGTCGACAATTTTGACCGATTTTAGGGACCGTTGGGCGGACGCTGTTCTACGTGATACCGCTTGAACTCCGATCAAAGTACCGACCATTCTGTGGTCGGTGTTGTATGTGGGTCCAGGAATGCTTGGCTCATTTGGTCAAGAGCACTAACCAACTATTGTATTGGTCGTAATAAGTCTATACCGACCGCCCCGGTCCGTCGTTATTGTTACCGACCGAATTGGTCGTTATCATGTCAGTTGCTTTGTTGGATTAAGGTTGAAAAACAACCGCTCTATACCGACTACTCTTCGAGGAGACAGTCGGTGTTGTATGTGGGTCCAGGGATGCTTAGCTCATTAGGTCAGTAGCTGCAACCACACTAACCGACCGTTGTATTGGTCGTTATAAGTCTATACCGACCACCTCAGTTCGTCGTTATTGTTACCGATCGAATTGGTCGTTATCGTATTAGTGGCTTTGTTGGATTAAGGTCGAAAAACGACCGCTCTGTACCGACTGCACTTTAAGTAGACGGTCGGTTTTGGATTAGTATAGTCGTTATTATATGCTTCCGGTCATTATTTTCTACCCATAAATGGTCATTTTCGGTTGTTTTTATTTGTAGGCGGACGGTGTGTGGTAAAAAAAATTTTTTTTAACCTGCAAATATCCCTCCCCGTACAACAACGCGTACGGTACCAATTACAGGCATACTACACTACATAAACCAACACAACCAACAATCCTAACAAGAAACACAATTAAGCATCCTAACAAGCATCACGAGGAATTAATAACTAAATAAATTACATAATTAACAACCATGTTTCCACCACCCAAAACGTTGCAGCCAACCAAATGTATGAACTACTAATTACAAGCAGAATTATGAACCAGATGTACACGTACGGATCAAAATCATAGTTAAAAGTTTTCTTGCATAGTAGGTACTAGGAATAGTACTAATTAAGTGCCTTCCGCGCCATTGTTGCCTCCCTCCTCTTCCTCTTCCTCGCCTCTACCATCGTCGTCGTCATCTTTGATGCCCTCTCTGTTAGTGGTGGTTTCTTGTTGACCCTCCCTTAAAGCCTAAAACGCCTTAAAATAACAAACTAAATTATAAGGAGTACCCTAAATTGTGAGAAGGTTTAAAATTTTACCTTTTGGTGCTCTACCTTATACTTTTTATAGATTGAGGTGAGTATGGTCCTGACATTTCGGGTCACCTCTTCAAGAACGACACTGGAGAACGAGGCGGCACCAGTTTCCTAATTTTGTTGCAGCTCAAGTGCAGCGGAGGCAATACTATTAATTTTTTCGTACGTGGGTGGTGTATGGTATGCAGCAGGATTTGCACTAGCATCCTCCATTATTGCTAGGACCATGTTGAAAAAAATAGGATCCGACAAATGATATCTTAAGGCTTGGCTAGAAGATCCGGTGCCATCACAAAGGCGAACTCTATAATTGGCAACAAGATTGGGGAGGGGTGTCGATGCCGGAACTCTTGGAAATCCAAGTAGTTCATTTTTGGGAGGTCTTGTCAATCCCGGTGCCATGGTTTCAAACCACCATTGTATAGGATGCTCAACCAATGCATCCCGGTTCCTTTTAACAATATCGGTATATCGGGCCTACAAAAAAACATAAAAACCAACCTAAACGATAATGGAGGATAAAACCTAACCAACTAATTGAATATATAGTTGGAAATTACCGCAATTTCTTCTCTTCCCTATGTGAGATAGTCATATTTCTCCGGCAACTCGTCAGTAAGAACACCATCAACCTTTCTGGAGTGTATCTTTTTGTACCAAAAGTTCTGGTTTGGTTTTGTTCCCCTTTTTTACACATAATCCTATAAAAAAACATAATTAATAAACAAAATATGGCGCATAAAATGCCAAAAATGTACCTAAATGAACCAAACAAGTATTTACATCTTCATGCTCGACAAAAGCCCTTGCACCTCTGCTATGCAAATTTCTCAATTTCGACCAATTTTTCGATGCAACAACCAATCGATGCTTGTGCGATTCACTTTTCCAATACTGCACCACATCCGCCCACCAATTTTAATGGCATTCTTCAAGTTTTCTCAGTTTTCACCTTGTTCATTATTTTTTTGATGGCATTCTTTATGTGGGATAAAAGATCCTTGTATGCGCTGACCTTGTCAATATTGTGGAACGGCTTGTAGTAATCCTATAACAAATATTAAACTTGTCAGAATTTTGATAATCAAATGTAAACAACAAAAAATGGATGCATATGCATTAAATCATCTTCCACGAAAGTTGAAAGTGAAATAACTTGCCTTAAACTCTTTACGAACATCTTCCACGAATGTTTGCTTCTTGTTCACAATATCAGTGAACGTGAAAGTGCCACTTGGCCAATGCACTAGCAAAATTTGTTTGAAAGTCCTCTTCGCGTCGGAGTTCTTGATACTACGAAATAAGGATGGATAGACCGTTTAACAAACTAGCATTTGTTAATATATATACAAGTGAATATGTGATGAAGTGAAATATATGATTTGGATATACTTACTGCTCTTTCTCAAAACCAATCCGAATTGGACATGTTGGCGGGTTACCCCAAGAACCCTTTGAGTGTCCCCAAGGTTTAAGAGCTTGTTGGGAGACTTGACGTTCTATTTCCTCGTCCGTCTCAGACACTTGTTGTTCTTCATCGGGTTCATCCCGCAAATGCCAGGTCCGCCCCCATCTCTACCCCCACGTCCCCTACGAGGCATGCTTTTTTTGGTCCTTGATTCTTTGATTGTTTCCCTCACCTTTTTCTTCCCTTTATCCGCGCTTTTTCTTGCCATTAATGTCGAAACAATAACAAGAAAAGCTCCAATAACAACCAAATACCTTAGTAGATCCTACAAAAATCAACCCAAAAATACACCGATTATATTAACACAAACATAACTGCACATTCAAAAACCAAAGTTTTAACACAAATAATTAATTATGCATAAATTTACCATATCAACACAAATACAAATAACACAATTTGACTATATATATGTCAACACAAATACAAATTTCCACAAGTAATTAAGGCACAAAATGCAACTTTTCAATAAAATCCAAATTTTCCCTTTTACAAAATGACAAAAAAATGACTAACTATATATATGTAAACCCCATGCAACGTAACTATTTTAACACTTCAAATCAACCATTTCAAGTGAAATTACACAATCAAGTCCAAACAACATGAAAAATTACAAAACCAAAAATTTCAACTACATAAATATCAAGAGTTGCAAAATCACTTAAAACATAAATATAAACCAAACTCACATACATTAAAACAAAACCCACTATATACAAAACATGTATACATGCAATGAAAACACATATATGTAAAAAAACATAAAAAGCATAAAAATACTTGAAACTCTAACCACAACAAAGTAACAAAGCAAGAATTAAGTAAGTTAAGTGCGTAGAGCTCAGAAAAAGGCAAAGAACGATTTTGGGTATGCATCTTCCTCGGATTTCTCGAACTTTGATGCCCCATGGAGTGAAAAGCAAGGTTGATCAAGATTAGTAAGTAGTGAAACAGAGATTGAAGAGACATTGTAGTGATTTTGAGTGAAATTGGGGTGTAATAGAGGAAGTGGAGAGAAAATAGAGGAAGTGCAGTGAAATTGGTAAAAAAAAACGATAAAGGGGAAAAAGGGGGAGAAGCACAATTTAATTGGAATTGAAGGTCTTATACTAACCGTGTAAGTACAACGCGGTCGTTATTCAGCCGTCGATATTTAGTTGCCGCCAGATTTGTTATCAAAATTCCAATTTTTTCATTTTCCCTCCGACCTAAATTATTCCCTCAATCTCAAAAATGATCGAATCGGTCTTTTTCGTTAATAGTGCAAGCAAATTTTCATATTTTTTTGCAACTGATATATAATATTTTAAAACTAACTTTATTACTTTTTAATAATTTTTGTTGCTAAATATTAAATATTACCTATTAAAATTTAGAAAAATTATTAAAAAGTATTCCTTTGTTTTTTATATTTATTTAACATTTATTTGATTTATTTTTTTATTAATTAAGAAAAAAACATGTAGTTAAAGATATATTAAAAAAATATTTATATTATCTAATAAACGATTGGCATAACACATTGTAAATCGAATATGTCATCATCTGTAGGGTTAGATCGCAAAAATTAAATGATCAAATATGAACGTAAGAATAATCAGGGGTTATATATATGTTTCTTGTAACACCCCCAGATCCAGTGTCAAGAATCCGGGTCGTTACGGTCTTTAATTTCAATATCAATACTTAACTTGAATCAACTTTACAATCCTTTTTAAAGCCTTTCCTTTATAATTCTCATCAACACACAATTATTCATATCTCGACCCTTACCTTTCACACACATACACAGGTTATAGTCCCAGAGAACGAACCCACACAATACTGAACCATAAAGAATCAATGGTTCACAAATTAAAAGTTATTACAGACCTNACATAAGCTTACCTGATCCTTGTCGTAATAATACACAAGTCCTAAATATAAATAAGTCTGATACCCAACAAGCTGAAAGTCTAGCCTAGGGGTAGCTTCTACCTCCGCAGCAATGACGACTGTGATAGCAGCGGGTAGTCGCGGAACATTTTCCATGGACTTGCGTAAGGTATGCTTGGGTCTGGCCATCTTACCTTGCTGTTGTTGTGTAATAAATAAAATAAAGCAAGGGTGAA